>JAOPJL010000116.1:16396764-16409495 GCA_027123545.1 Trisopterus esmarkii
GGACAGGGGGGTTGGGCGGGAGCGACACCGTCACCGGGGGAGGTGCGTGGGCAGGATATGAGGTGTGTTGAGGGATGTTCTCTGTCTGTCCAAACAAAGGCAGCTCTTGGTGTGCTGTACGTATATTGGGTGAGTCTCTGGTGCCAAACTAAATAGGTCAAAAAGTGAACTCTTGTATCTTAATTGGCCTAAACCTAACTTGAACTATGGCCTGGTCCAAAGTGATGAGAGAATTAAGATTCTAGGACTAGAGATTGAGCAAAATATAATATATAAGGGGGTAAATATGTCCTTGATCTAGCAAAACGAAAATGGAAGCACTATTTCTGACACCCATATTGCAGGTAGTACTAAACGAAAATAAGAGGAGCCTATGGCCAAAATTCACCATGTTCTGGGTAGGTCCTCTGAAGCCAGCTGCCTTAGAGTGTGGAGAAATGTTAATTCTCCATTTTTGTTCAACGTATAGAGATCTCGCTTGGCAGGTTGTTCAGAGGTGTGTCCCTACCGCTCCCTACACAAGATTTTCTGAAGATACAGGGGTCATCTGAGCGCAAGATGTCCCAGGGCGGGGTGTGGTCGAGACAAGGATGTTTCGCATTTGTTGTGGCCGTGTAGGGTGGCTCGAAGTGTTTGGCGCTTTTTTTTATTGGGGCCATGGCTGGTTGACCTGTTTAGAATTCCATCGGAATCAGATGTCCTGTATGGGCATATACAGAGTGGTGATTGTGAGGGATGGGAAAGATGGTGGGCTTTGAATAATTGCATAAAAGAGTAGATTTGGAGGTGTCGTAACCTAATGGTGTACAAGAGCTTTTTGTCTTCAGCGGAATCTATAGTTCATTTGAGCATAACCTTGTTAAAGGATTAGGTTTGGAGGGACAAGGAACGATATGGAATTGCGGTATGTAAGGAACTCAAATGAAAAATAGGGAACACTGAGTTGTGTAGAATTTTGTGTTAACCTTTGAATGTGTTTTTGAAACCATGTTGTAAAATCAAACTATTTTGCCTGACTTAAATAAACGCCAAAAAATTGAAAAATTGTATTGGGCGAGTGAGTTGCAACCCGCTACTAGCCTGGGCTCACGTCTGATGTGAGATCACGTCTGATCACACTGATTGGTTGTTTGGTCCGTGCCTGAGTGCTAGCAGTTGAAATGTATCAGGGATTGATAACTGAACCAGATGGTGTTCTTTTGAAGGTGCCCTCAGACCAGGTCACAGTAGGTAATTTATGTTAGAAGCATTATAAACATCTTTATTGAGTTTCTCTCTACATTCCAACAGAAATCAATAAATCAAATGCTTGAAATAGAAAAAGAAAGAAACTCGTTATCGGTTGTTGTCCCTGGCCTATAATAAGCGTCCAATAATTGAATCGGCCCCATGAAATGATTGATTGGCCGACATGTCTGTCTACCTGCCTATTCGGCTACTTGTGCCCACTCTGCACATGACCGGAGTCTTCCAGAAGGCTAGGCAGACCTGTTGTTAAAGCTAGCTTGCTAGTAACACATGACAAGAGTCTCCCAGAAGGCTAGGTAGACCTGTCGCTAAAGCTATTGAGGTGTTTTGGAGGAGTGGCTTTGGAGGAAGGGGTGGGATATCTTTCTTACTCTGGCTGGTTTCTCCCAAGTTGCCTACCCCAACATTAATATAATACGGCATAACAAAGTAAAAATCTAAACATAATCACATTTTGAACTCTGTGTATTTCAGAGGTTAACTGGAATACTGTTACAGTGATTTACGGGTGAGGTTTAGGGGGTTGGAGCTAATATCCAAGCCCTATAGTTAATTAGATATACACCTCATGTTTAATAACTTAGTTAGTGAGATGTCATCTAATTGTTTAATGATGTAGTCCATCAGTTATAAACGACATGTTTATTGACGTAGTTCATTAGTTATAAACTACATGATCAAAAAGTTAGTTGATATCACAGCCACATGTGCTTACTTAATATCTAGTTCCTTAACCATGGGAAGTTACTGCTAACATTCGCCATGGTAACCTAATGTGCGTGCACTTTAGAATAACTGCAACTTTTAAGCACGGTGAAAAGCATTTAAAGCAGTAGTAAAGTGAAAATTCTCATATCAAGCATTGTTTATACATAAATACTGATAGGCAAGCAATGAATTCACAATTTACAATTTACTTAATCTATGCTTTAAAGTTGCAGATATTCTAAAGTGCTACCCCTAATGCTTATAATAACCCTAGTAGTACTGACCCTTGTAGCTGCCCATGGAAACCCATTTCATGAAGCCCTGACACTGTTTTTAGAAAACAACGAATGGGGTTTTCCCTAGTGTGGTTGTACATAGTCATTATTGCACAATATACAGTTGACAAGAATCAAGAAGTCCTTCGCTCTTACTATAACTAATGGTTTAGAACAGCCTAAACTACCTACATGCTCATTGACATACACACTTTACTGACTTTAAAGGCATTGTCCAACATTCATCGTTGACATTATATTCAGTCAACCCATGAACAGCAATATTCACAGGGAGCTGGTCACCAACATAGTATTATTGCCAAGATCAGTTAAAAAATGTCATGCTCTTATTGATTCTTTGAGTTAAGTATTGCATCACATATAATCAATTCGGAAGATAACTTCAGTTTAGTAACATCTCTCCTTGTGTTAAACTACCAAAGCTCAGTTTAGTAAACGCTCTCTTTGTATTAAACTACTAAACCTCAGTTTAGTAACTGCTTTACTTGTGTTAAACTACTGAACCTCAGTTTAGTAACATCTCTCCTTGTGTTATACTACCAAAGCTCAGTTTAGTAACAGCTTTCCTTGTGTTAAACTACTGAACCTCAGTTTAATAACAGCTCTCATTGTACTGAACCTCAGTTAATTAACAGCTCCCCTTGTGTTAAACTACCAAAGCTCAGTTTAGTGACAGTTCTCCTTGTGTGAAAGTACTGAACCTCAGTTTAGTAACAGCTCCCCCTGTGTTAAATTAATGAATCTCTGTTCAGGAGATCGCTGTGATGGCTGTAGTTGTGTTAAACTACTGAACCTCAGCCTCTGAGATATTGTTATTTTCAGAGACAGGGGAGGGTGGGTGAGAACTTTGAGAGGGGGATCCCAAAGTGTTTCCGGAGCGGAGGAGCTCCAGCATCTCGGCCAGCTGCCCCTCTAGAGCGGACATGCGGACGTCAAGGGCTCCGATGCCTTCCCTCAGCTCCTTTTTAAACTCCAGGAGCAAGGCCTGCATGCCCTGGTCTGGGCTTGAACCGGAGCTCTGTTTAATGTTGGGCTGGACAGGGCTCGGGTCTTGTGGCGTTCCCGCATCACAAACGTTGTCTAGTCGTAGGTCACTTTTAGTGATGCCACTGTCGCAGGAGTCTGTTTTCTTCAGGGACATCTCATCATGGGATTTAGTTCTATCAGGAAGGGTATCCAAAGACTCTGCTTTAGAAACACTGCTCCAGGACTCCCCCTTCACCACCGTCTCTTTAAAACGACCCCAGCCTTTGGCTTTATGGGGCTCTGCAGACTTGCAGCCCACCAGGTGGTTCTGGTGGAGGATGGCTCTGGAGACTGTGGATGCGGAACATACAGCCGTTGGAGCCGGGCTATCTGTTACCATGACGATACAAGTGGAGGCAAGGGCCCCCTGCACCCTTGGCTGCTCCACCCGGACGCTTGCCTTCTCCGGGCCCCCGTGGGCATCCTCCCCGGCCCCCTGCCCAGCCCGCTCTGCCGCCAGTCGCTCCTCCCTCTGCTGCCGGAAGCGCTGGAAGAGTCGGCGGACAGGGTGGTCTGGAGGGATGATGAGCGGCGCTTCATTCTTCCTCCTTAACATCTCCTCTTCCTCCCGCTTCACATCACTGATCTTCCGGAAGATCATCTGTGAAAACAAAGCGCTCAAGATCTAGGAAATACCTCACTTCTAGAAAACAACTCTCACATAGAAGAGCTAGAAAACAACTCTCACAGTGAAGAGCTAGAAAACAAATCTCACATTGAAGTGCTAGAAAACAACTCTTACAGTGAAGAGCAAGAAAACAACTCTCACAGTGAAGTGCTTGAAAACAACTCTTACAGTGAAGAGCAAGAAAACAACTCTCACATTGAAGTGCTAGAAAACAACTCTTACAGTGAAGAGCTAGAAAACAACTCTTACAGTGAGCTATAAACAGGATTAGGGTAGCATCATGTTGCATCTTATTCTAGCTATCTTTGTTGTATACAGGGAATGGGTTAACCTAGCAATTGTAAGTGCTTGGCACATTCTTACTGTTCCGACAGCAATGTATTGTTATTTCCCTTTCTTCTGACAAATGTACTTATTGTAAGTCGCTAAGATACAGAACCTAGTAAGAGGAGAGAGACTAGCGACATTATGACCATCGATCCTAAAGACTGACCCTCTTCCTCAGGTTGTAGGTCAGCAGTAGGTTCCTGGAGAAGTGCCCTGAAAAGGCTGTGTAAAACTCCAGTACTTTCTGCAAGGCGTTGCGCTTGATGATGTGGAGATCACAGTAGGTTAGCGCCCGGACGTTAGCGCCAGCCTGTGCTAGCGTTGGCTCCTTCCAGAACACATCACCGAACACATCTCCTTTCCCTGGAGGGGGAGAGAGACACTGAAGGCCAGAGAACAAGGGGGAGATCAGACGGAAGATGTAATGACGATGTGTTGCTGAGGCAAGGAGAAGACAAGATCTTCTTTACCAATGTAATGGATTCAATAGCAGGAATCCATTTTCCTTCATATTTAAAAGAAATAAAAATGGAAAATGGCAAATTGATATGGGCACGGACCACAAGAATACTTGATTATTATTATTATCAGACTTGGATAATGTTTGGATAGACTTGTCTTTGACAACAGTTATTTAATTTGTAATTTATGATTATTACTTTTATTTGTTTATGTCTTCTTCCCGTGAAAACCAATAAAAATATTCCTTGATTTGACTGGTATGCTACATTGTCTATGTCCAGATGTGCAAAATAAGTGTTACTAGGGGTTGTAGTATTTGCGGAATTGCTGTTAAAAGGGGTCATAGTGGTGGTAGTTGTGTTAGTATTGGTATCAGTATGGGTTGTAGTAGTGGTTGTATTGGTCGTATTGGTGTTCGTAGGTTTTGTATTGGTGCAATTGATGTTAGAAGTGGTAGTATTGATGGTGTTATTGACGTTAGTAGCGGTATAATTGTTGGTATTGTTGTTAGTAGGGGTCGTCATAGGTACAGCTATGGGAGCTGCCAAACCCTAGTTTTACAATGGCAATTACTTACAAAAATCTGCTGAAATTGTCCTGCTTCAGCTAGAAAGTGTGGGTTAGGAATGGCATGAGATTACTCTGATCAAGCAGTAGAACAGCACTAGTACTGCGCAGTACTAGTACTGTACTGTTGTTTCTTTTTCTATCTTCTCTGTCATACTAGTTGTACTAGTTTGTACTACTAGTCCATACTACAAGGTAGTACCCTACGGGTTGAGGCTCACCTAAAATGGCCACCACCTCGTCGTCTTGGATGACCTCTAGTGACCCTGACACCACGAAGCAGAGGCTGTCCACACTCTCCCCGGAGTGGACGATAAGGTCTCCCGGAGCGCTGTGCACGGTCTGGAACTCCATGGCCAGGGCTCGCAGACAGCCATCGCTCGCCAGGCGAAAGGCAGGGTGCTCTTTAAACACCTTCCTGTTGAGGTGGACACAGATATCTGCCCGCATGTCCTTAGGACAGATCTGTAGGACCTACAGAGGGAAGAGAACAAGGGATAAGCAGTAAAGGCTTGGACATTAAATAACTGAAAGGTAGATTACTCCATACAGCCGCTGTAACTATCCTCATAACTGGTAACTCCTCATACCATATCATATATCCAATGTTATAACATAGTATACCCTCTGTAACCGTAACCCCTGATACCATCATATATCGCATGTTATAACATAGTACAATCCAATGACATCCAGACATTAAAGCTGAACAGTCAGTAACTCGTCAGTAGGGACCAGGTGTCAGTGTGGACCAGGTGTCAGTATGGAACAGGTTTCAGAGTGGACCAGGTGTCAGTGTGGACCAGGTGTCAGTGGGGACCAGGTGTCAGTGTGGACCAGGTTTCAGTGAGGACCTGGTGTCAGTATCCAATCCAATCCAACTTTATTTGTTATGCCCTTTAAAACAACCACTGTTGACCCAAGTGCTTTACAGAGAATAAGTGAAAGCATCACAAATACAAGACAATAAAAACAGCTCAACAGGACAACAAAATTAGTATGGTGAAATACAATAAAATAATAAAATAATAAAATAATAAAATAATAAAAGATAAGATAAAAATGTCTTCCTAAGTGTCAAAAGCCAAGGAGAAAAGATTGGTTTTGACAAGGCATTTAAACCCAGACAGAGAAAAAGCCTCTCCGATGTGCTGGGGCAGATTGTTCCAGAGTTTTTGAGCCACAACCGCAAAAGCACGATCCCTTCTGAGCTTTCGTGTAGTACTGGGCACATTCAGGAGCAGCTGATCAGCTGACCTGAAAGAGCGTGTGGGTGTGTAGGGGTGTAGAAGCTCAGAGAGGTACGATGGGCCAAGGGCATGAAATGTGGTCAAATTTGTATGGACCAGGTGTCAGTATGGACCAGGTGTCAGCATGGACCAAGTGTCAGTACCTTTTCAGTGTCGATGCCTCGGGACATGGACCAGGTGGAGACGATGTAGTCCATGACCCTCTCACTGAGACCCTTTGGGACCTGGTAGAGTTTGAGGAAGTCTCGAACGCTATTTAGCGTCTCATGGTAGCGGTTGGTGTTCGCGTACATCTGCTGGAAGATGGTGGTCACATTACCAAAGATGGTGGCATAAAGCAGAGCTGCAAATAGAAACATAACATGTCTTTGAATTATAATATGCAATACAAACAGGAATACATACCCTTTTAAAATGGTGTTTAGAAATTGTTAAGGCCCTTACTTTATGACTGTAGAGCATAAAGTTAAAGACTCAAATGTTTTGGACAAACGTTATATAAATGTTAATAAAAAGGTAACATATATATATACATGTATATATATATATATATATCCTATTAGCCCCAGTTGGAGCAGTGAGATGCAATACAGATGATGTAACACTAAGTCAGCAGCTTTCTGAGTGGGTCAGCTATTTCCACATGGCTCCCTGACTCCATACGCACTGTCATCCATTTCCAAGTAGCCTGAACATGTCACCTCAGACCCAACTGTTCACTTGACCAAGCAGCGGTCATCAGAATGATGACATTGGCATGTTCCTTTCCTGGAGGTCTTTCCTCAAGGGGAGCAACAGTAGAGCAGCACTTTCAACTGCAGCATAGTATCTTCAGTACTACTGCAGTATAGTATGATAGTATCCTGGTATCTAGTGTTATACTGCAGTATACGATTAAAGTATCCTGGTATCTACAGTACTACTACAGTATAGTGTTATAGTATCCTGGTATCTACGGTAGTACTGCAGTAAAGAAGTATGGTATCCTGGTATCCACAGTAATACTGCAGTATAGAAGTAGTTACCACCATTACTAACCCTTAGTTTACATCATTAATTACTGCTATGTACAACCATCACTTATCACCAATAGTAATCAGCATAAATAGTCACCAAACCCTTATTACCACCATTACTAGTTACTAACACCTAGTGACCAACATCACTAACCAAAAGTCTCCTTAATTACTAGTCACTAACTGCTAGTTACTGTCACTCACATCCAATCATCATCATAGCTACAGCGAAGACCTTCTCCCCGTCGGTTGTGGGCGCGATGTTGCCAAAGCCGATGCTGGTGAGGCTGGTCATGGTGAAGTACAGCGAGGTGATGTAGACCGAGTCCTTGCTCGGACCGCCGTCCCAGCGGCCCGCCCCGGTCACGTTGAAGCGGTAAGGTGTGCCCACCGCCTCCCCCAACATGTACAGCCAGCTGTCCATCCTCACGCTGTTGGTCTCTTCGTCAATCACCTCGTAGTCTCCGATGCTGAACCAAATGCATGCCAGCCAGTGGGCCGCCAGACCGAACACACACACCAGCAGCAGGAGCACCGCCGCTCCGTACTCAATGTAGTGGTCCAGTTTCCTCGCCACCCGGCCCAGTCGCAGCAAACGCACAACTTTCAAAGAGCTAAAGAGACTGCTGATCCCCTGCAAAACAAGGCACAGGTTACCAGGTTATCAACATCTAACCCCTAATCATCTGTCCCCTAACCATCTATCCCCTAATCATTTAACCCCTAATAATATGTCCCCCAATCTTTTAAGCCCTAACCATCTTACTCCTTACCATTAACCAGTATAGGTGATCGATGTGAGATATTGTCAGGTTTAGCTCAATGTGGTCTTAGATGGTGTAACTGTCTCCTAAGGACTTCAGATACGATGTTAGGGTTTATGTTCCTAAAGTTGGGCCGTCACAGAGCCCCTCAAGTCAAAATTCCAAAGAAATCCAGGTCATTTTTATTTAATTGAGGCTTATGCTTTTGTGTCTTAAATAGCCCAGGGCTGTGATTTTCTGCACTGAAAGTGATTTTCTGCACTAAAAGTTGCTTTGTATTTGAGACTAATGCTTGAACTTAATCTAGCTGCTGTTTCATGCAATTTTCTTCTAATATTTTAGGACTTTTATTACCAACCTCATCAACATTTTCAAAGGCATTGATGACATCATAAGGAAGACAGGAGAGCAGGTCAATAACGAACCATGTCTTCACATAGTTCATTCGGATGAGCTTAGGATCGGAGATCACCTCCCCTGCCGGACCTACGAACGTGGTGTGGAAGTTGAGAACAATATCCACCAGGAAGATGACGTCCACAATGCTGTCCACCACCAGCCATGTGACGTTGTTCTGTTTGGTTTTGAAGGACACATTGTAGGGCACCATGATGGCGGTGTAGAAGGTGAGGATGAGGATCACCCAGTCCCAGGTGGTCTTGAAGAGACAGTAGTGCAGGATGATGTGGGGAGGGGTCTTAGGGGTCTCCTGCTTGTACTGAGGCAGGATGTCAGAACCCAGCTGAAGAACCTGTCCCAGAAAACACTGTTAACCCACCACTTTGTTACCAAGACAACCTGGAAAGAACCCAAAGGACAACTCAGTTTCCAAGACAACCTGGAGGGAACCTAAACCACCACTTAGTTACCAAGACAACCTGGAGAGAACCTGAACCACCACTCAGTTACTAAGACAACCTTGAGAGAACCTTACCACCAATCAGTTACCATGACAACCTGGAAAGAACCTAAACCACCACTCAGTTACCAAGACAACCTGGAGAGAACCTAAACCACCAGTGAGTTACCAAGACAACCTGGAGATAACCTAAACCACCACTCAGTTACCATGACAACCTGGAGAGACCCTAAAGGACCACTTTACCTCAGCCAAGCGGGAGTGTTTGTGGACATTCTCTCCTTTCTGGACGGCTGGGGCGAGCTGCTGCAACACTCCTCTGCTGCTCGTCAACGCTCGGGTTAGACGCGCAAATTTACCCCAACCTGGAAACCAAGCAGATCAAACAACAAACCTTGAAACAAAGCAGATCAAACAACAGACCTGGAAACAAAGCAGATCAAACAACAAACCTGGCAACCAAGCAGATAAAAAAAAAACCCTGGCAACCAAGCAGATCACAAAACAGACATTGTAGATACTATTCCCAGATGGAACAATTTAAGAATAATTTATAGTATTAGAACATTCTATAAGCTTCTGAGTCTGAAATACCAGAAAGTGCAATAGAAACCATATGTCCACCTTTTGATGTGTCATCATCGATTGGCTGCTTGAAGGCGGTAATGTCACTGAAGGTGCACAGAAACAAGACCACCTTGTCCTGTTCATTCCTGATAGGAGCAATCTTTACATAAAACCAAACGGGCATCCCTGCAGAGAGTCAGGAACTTCATTAGTTGTGTAGCAATATAAATCATTAATTTTTTGTTGGGATAATGTGATATATTTCATGATATTGTGACATATGTTGTGATGTTGTCATGATAATGTGAACTATTTCATGATATGTCATGATAATGTAAAACATGTCATGATAATGTGTTATATGTCGTGATAATGTGTAATATGTTTTGAAAAGCAGGATACTCACGATTCTTTTTGTACATCAGAATCTCGAATGAATTAATTTCATAATTTTCAAACGTCTGCCGAACCTTCTCAGTGGTGACCTGGTCAGTCAGCTCCCCGTACATGAAACTGAACACACACACACACACACACACGCACAAATACACACACACACATACACACACACAAAAACACACACACACGCACACACACACACACATGCAACAGAGAAACACAAACACACACACATACACACATGTATACATGCACAAACAGACATATACACATGCACAAACAAACACACACACACAGACACACACAAATCCAGATAGACACACATACATGCACAAACACAGACACACACACACACACGCATGCACACAAGTGCACGCACAAAAACACACGTACAGTCAGATGTACAGATAGATAGATAGAGAGAGAAAGAGATTTGTGGAGTGATGTAGTGGTAGAGTGATAGATGGAAGGTAGACAGAGTGACAGAGACATAGTGATATAGATAAAGTGAAAAAGGGATACTTCGATAGCCTGATAGAGTGATACATAGGGTTAGATGGAATACAAAAGTGATGTATGGATATAGTTATGTTTTCATAGATAGCCTGATAGGTTGCTGTATTTATATAGTGATTGATAGACTGAAAGATAATGATACAGTGATAGACTGATACTAAGCCTGACAGAGTGATAGATAGGGATGGAGTGATATGTAGTGATCTCTAAGAGATAGATGAAGGCATAGAGTGATAGAATGATAGAGCGTGACCAAGTTCTATGTTGTTAAAGTAATAACTTTGCTTATTTGATGGTCCTTCTCTCATCACAACAGGTGACGAATCTGGCTGCTGTGATCGTACATTGTTATATTTCACCCAACAGTAATAATAAAATAAGTAATAATCTTTATAAAGTGATGTGAATTATTTTCACTTGGCATGGTAACAAACAAGTTGTTTGTTGGCGGAGCTAAGGAGAAATTTTAATTTGAGGGAAATTCAAGTAGGAAATAGGAATAGGTGAGAGAGGGAAAAAGACTCACAAAGGGCTCGCCTTCCAAGTGATTATACTTTCATTTGTCAACAAAAATGTGTCTTGTTGAGAGCAATTAGTTGTCCTCATATTGGATGTCTAGCATAGATAATAGCCTCAAACTCACTACTACCCACTGGATTGACTCAGGCCTGGTGGGCAGACCTGACCTGATGAGATCATCCATTTGGATTACTTTTCTTTTAGTCATTTTGGTCGCGAGCTCAATGTAAGCAAATACCTTATTTTTGGACATTTGCTGAAGAGTTTTTTAACTCCATTTGGCCTTTTTGAGGGGATTTTGTTTTTGCATTATTTTTCTGGACAGGTTCAACGTTGACATTAAAATGAACTTGGAAGATGCAATGGTTTCTTTATGGAATGATGAATAAATAACTGTTTTGCCACATTTAAATTGAACAATCTGTGATAATTGCAGGGATTGCTCAGAATAATTAGTGGTAGTTATTGTTTTTAATTAAGCTGATTGTTTCAAAAGATAGAATAACCACTTAATCATTAAGATACAACCCTGGAATTCAAATAATCATGTGAGTGCATACAATTCATCAAATAAGCCAAGTGCTCCAAGTGCTACATTTAAGAATCAAGAGATGGAGACCAAAAATATATCTCAACAGATATAGAGGTATAGTAATAGATAGAATGAAAAGGTGATAGTGATGATTGCCTATGGACACGTTAGCCTGATGGAGTGATAGAGGGTTAGCCTGATGGAGTGATAGAGGGTTCTCCTGATGGAGTGATAGAGGGTTCTCCTGATGGAGTGATAGAGGGTTCTCCTGATGGAGTGATAGAGGGTTAGCCTGATGGAGTGATAGAGGGTTCTCCTGATGGAGTGATAGAGGGTGAGCCTGATGGCGTGATAGAGGGTGAGCCTGATGGAGTGATAGAGGGTGAGCCTGATGGAGTGATAGAGTGATACCTGCAGGTGCTGCTCTTCTGCATCACCTCCGCTCTGTGGAAGCCGGAGATGTGGCAGAAGCCATCGTTGCTGTAAACGATCGGCCAGTCCACAATCTGAGCGTTCCCCAGCACAAAGTTACTGTCTGATAGGACACATGGGTTAGATAGTCTGTCTGTCTGTCTGTCTGACTGAATAGACACGGTAGTTAGATGGTCGGCCTGTCTGGCTGAAAAGACACATGGTTAGCTGGTCTGTCTATCTGTCTGACACTTTGGTTAGATGGTAATATATGGTATATATATGATGCATAATGTATCCATGATATCATATGCATATGAACTGTGGGTTGAGTAGGAGTTAAAGTAAAATATATATATGTTAACTAAATATATAATATCAATATTTACTATATTATACATTAGAACTTTGTCTATGTGCTGAAGTATGGAATAAAGCTTGAATGTAAGACATATTATACATTTCATATATAAAATATAAGGTTCTGAGTTTAAATTTATCAGTTAGACTATCATATATATATATATAAATATATATATATATATAATGTTTATTATATAAAAAAGGTCTGGCTGTTATTTAAAGTACACTGTAAAAATGTGTACTAATAATAATTATATATATTGTATACTAATA
>JAOPJL010000116.1:16440955-16453423 GCA_027123545.1 Trisopterus esmarkii
CACTCCATTGGAGAGGTGTTTTAGAAGGCTAGGCCTTATCAAAAATCCTTGCATATGATTGGATAAACCACTTGTCCGTCATCTTTATCGACATGCCAAACCCGGTCATCAACATCGTTTCGACCAACAAAAGCCTTCAGAGCCGTTCTCTGATGTTCTTTTAAAGAAAGAATATTCCCTAGATTGGACAACACGGATGAAATAGGAACGAAATTCATTTGGCGAGAGTCAGGTTATAAGCTTGCAGGATATGTGCAGAAATATGGATGAAATGTACATAGAGTATGGACAGAAGGCTCCGTCCGTATCCGTATGCGTATTTAACGTAGAGCATAAATGAGCCTTTACCGTAATGGCCCCAAAAGCACTTCTGACCACTTCTGGAACACAAACCCTCCTAACCCTATTATCCCTTGGGTAAGTAGGGTTAGGAGGGTTTGTGTTAGTAGGGTTTATGTTAGCAGGGAACTGGGTTAGTAGTGTATGGTTATGGAAAGTAGGGTTAGGAGGGTTATTAGGGTTATGGTTAGTTGAGTTAGGGTTAGTAGGTTAGCAGGGTTCATGATAGTAGTGTTAGAAGGGTGGTTAGGGTTAGTATTAGTGTTTGAAGGGTAAGAAAGATTTTTTTCCTTAAAGGGGACATATTATACCACCAGGTGTGAGTGTGATTAGCCATTACAAGCCATTTTGAAAATGTGCCACTTCTGACATCACAGGTGTGTGGGCGACGCCCACACACCTGTGATGTGATCTAGGTGGACACGCCCACTGGGCGTGTCCACCTAGATGTATGACTGATAGATGAGCAACATTTGCTACAGTCCACTTTGTAGGCTAGTAGACTGATCTATCCAGCATACATCTAGGTGGAAACGCCCACCTGTGATGTCATAAGCGGCACATTTTAATTGTAATGGATAATCACACTCACACCTGGTTGTATAATATGTCCCCTTTAACATGATTATACTAGTTTGACAAGAGGGTTAAGACGTAGTTGAAATAATTGAACGACATTAAGATCAGAATTTTTCCCGCAAATATCTTCTTAGTGCATGAGGGTTAAATGCCTCATACCGCTGTTGATATCTTTTATCATCGGCCACAAATAACTTCAGCAGGTCATCAGACTAGCATGAAACAACCAATAGAAGGGCTTAGTCTATCTTTGCACAACATCTCAACCAATATCTGGCCTCTTTTGTCACTTTGATTACATCTGCAGCAGCCGACAGGAATGCCACCAATGCTTCAGTGCACCATATCTCGATGGAGCGGCGCCAACAGACGTCAGGGATGGACCGGTTGTCCCTAGTCCCTACACTGCTTCTTCCCTTAATCCAGGTTTAGTCAACCGCTAACCTGCTTCAATCTCCTTTCAACAATGAACCTGCTTTCCACTTTAGTTAACCACTAACCTGCGTCAATCTTCAGTCTACAACCAACCTGCTTCAACTTTGGTCAACCACTGACCTGCTTTCTACTTTGGTAAAAGTAGGGCGGGGGAATGAGGTATTATGGTCTGTCCTGGACTGGCTGTGGTATTATGGTCTGTCCTGGGCCGGCTGTGGTATTATGGTCTGTCCTGGACGGCTGGGGTTAGTAGTGGCTTATTATGGTCAGTCTTGGACTCGCTGGGGTTAGAGGTGAGGTATTATAGTCTGTCCTAGACCGGCAGGGATATTATGGTCTGTCCTGGACCGGCTGGGGTATTATGGTCTGTCCTGGACAGCTGGGGTTAGTAGTGGGGTATTAAAGTCGGTCTTGGACCAGCTGGGGTTAGTGGGGAGGTAGGGTCTGTCCTCGACAGGCTGGGATATTATGGTCTGTCCGTGACCGGCTGGGGTGTCGGATAACAGTAGCAGGAAAGCTGATACGTCAGCTCTTATCTGAAGTGTTTCTCTGACACCTTTAAAACTCCATGGAGATAATTACTAGGGGAACAAAACAGGGAAATGAGCACAAAGCCAATTCAACAACCAATATTCAATAAATACCAGCCCATCCACCCCTTGTATTCAGTGCTGGAAATAAAGGAATACCCCAAAGAACAAAAGGAATCCTCCTGTCCACTGTGATGCAGTAGATAAAGTTAACCAGTAGATAAAGCTACTATTGTCAACCAGTAGATAAAGGTTCGGACCATTGTCTACCAGTAGATAAAGGTTAAGATGGACCATAGTCTACCAGTAGATAAAGGTCAGGACCATCGCCTACCAGTAGATAAAGGTTAACTTATTAGGGAGCATCGTCCACCAGTAGATAAAGGTTAGGACCATTGTCTGCTAGAAGATAAAGGATAGGATCATCGTCTACCAGTAAATGAAGTAAGGACCATCATCTACCAGTAGATAAAGTATGACCATCGTCTACCAGTAGACAAAGGCAAGGACTATCGTCTACCAGTAGATAAAGATTGGGACCATCGTCTACCAGTAGATAAAGGTTATGAAGGACCATTGTTTACCAATAGATAAAGGTTAGGACCATCGTTTACTAGTAGATAAGGTATGACCATTGTCTACCAGTAGATACAGG
The DNA here is from genome assembly GCA_027123545.1 of Trisopterus esmarkii. NCBI lineage: Eukaryota > Metazoa > Chordata > Actinopteri > Gadiformes > Gadidae > Trisopterus > Trisopterus esmarkii. The sequence continues at coordinate 16,443,494 of JAOPJL010000116.1, forward strand.
TTAAGACCATTGTCTACCAGTAGACAAAGGTGAGGACTATCATCTACCAGTAGATAAAGATTGGGACCATCGTCCACCAGTAGATAAAGGTTATGAAGGACCATTTTTTACCAGTAGATAAAGGTTAGGACCATCGTTCACTAGTAGATAAGGTATGACCATTGTCTACAAATAGATACAGGTTGAGACCATCGTCTACCAGTCGATAAAGTAAGGATCATCGTTGACCAGAAGATAAAGAAAAATATTAATGCTCCCAGTAGATCTATTTCTATGTTTGCTAGATTTATTCATGTATAAATATGCTTGTATATAAATATATACTATATGCTTGTACATGAATATAAATTTGCTTGTATATGAATAAACATATTCAATTATATTTCCGTTTCCCTTCTCCATTCTTACGGTTGTGATGTTTCCCTCCTGTTGTTGTTGTTGTTGTTGTAGTGTTTGGTTACAGTGTATGAGTGTAGTGCTTGGTTACAACCTAGCTGCTTGTTGGGTTTGGCCACAGCTTTGTTCCGTTTACAGGTATTCCGCAAGATAAACATACCTAGGTGGGGTTTGTACATCAATTACAAATGACCAAAGATCTTCTTATTTGACTGTGTCGACCGTGTCATGGGATTACCAGTTTTACCTGTTGTCTGGTTGCCCTGAGACAACGGCTGTCGTCCAGCTGCCTCCCTCAGTCGAGGTGTGGCGATCGCTCAGGTGAGGTGTCGAGACTGCTCAGGTGTGAAGAAACAGCAATGGCATCCAACGCAGCCCCCTTGGGAACCCTTCCCAGTGGGATCGGAATATGTACCTGCCTTCCTGATATCTTCTACCTCCCAGAACTGGTAGGTTCTATATTCTCTCAGTATTCACATTAATTCAGTTTGTGGTTTGCTGTTTTATTGATTCATCAAAAGGAGTTTTTTTTTATCCTGCATAATTCTTGTTGTTACTTGTCCTGATCTGTTTGAATGCATATTATTGACCAAAAAATGGTATTGTAGGAAATACGTGTGATTTTATTTATTTTTAAAGCTGTACGGGAATACTGTGACTAGCATACTAGCAGTCACAACTAACCCTAACCCTTAATCATCACTCCCCAGGATTCCCATTATTATAATTATATATAATTATGGTGACTGATATGCTGATGGTAACCTGTAGAGTAGACTAACTCACCACTAGTACAACAGGACCTCCAGGTGATGTTACCTGTAGACTAACTCACCACTCATACAAAAGCACCTCCAGGTGATGTTACCTATAGAGCAGACTAACTCACCACTCGTACAACAGGACCTCCAGGTGATGTTACCTGTAGAGTAGAATAACTCACCACTAGTACAACAGGACCTCCAGGTGTTACCTGTAGACTAGACTCACCCATAGAATAGACCCATAGAATAGACTCCCAAGCCACTAACTATTTAAAAAGATCCAACTCATACCAAAGTGTTCATGGTTAAGTGATGGTTCATGTTGTTGTGTGCTGGAGGTGTTTGGAGGCCTGGTCTGGATCCTGGTGGCCTCTTCGCTGGTTGTCCCAGCCAACCCTCAGGGCTGGGTGATGTTTGTCTCTGTTTTCTGCTTCGTCGTGACCTTCCTCTGGATGGTGCTGTTCGCCTGCGGGGCCCACCACAACAAACCCGGCTGGGCTGCTGCAGTAGGGAGCTCTTTAAACCATCATTTAAAACTTTATAACATGTGATCCAAAATGTATGACATTAGTGTTTAATCTCCAGTGATCCAACATTTATATCATGAGCGTGTAATCACCAGAGAGTGATCCAACATTTATAACATGAGTGTTTGATCACCAGAGAGTGATCCAACATTTATAACATGAGTGTTTGATCACTAGAGAATGATCCAACATTTATAACATGAGTGTTTGATCAGAGAGTGATCCAACTCTCCACCCTACTGTTTCCTCCTCCTAACTTGGTCCTTCTCTCATCTGTCCTGTCAGGACTTTGTGTACCACGGCATTGCTGCTTTCTTCTACCTCAGTGCCTCTGTGGCGCTCGCCACAGTTACTATAGACATGAAGGATGGGAGCGTGTTTCTAAACTACCAGCTGGATATATCTGCTGTGGTGAGTCACACTAGTAACTATTAACTATTAACTATTAACTATTAACTATTAACTACCAGCATGATATTTCTGCTGTGAGGAGTCACAATAATTGCTTTTGACTAACTACTTCCATTAACAATTAACTATGAACTAATAACAACCAGCTGTATATCTCACCTGTGGCGAGTTTGACCAATTACTATGTAGTTATAAATAATAAATAATAACTTTTTACTATTACCTCTTTACTATTATCTACCAGTGGGATATATCTGCTTTGGCGAGTGACAATAATAAGTATGAACTTTTAACTAATTACTACCAGCTAGATATGTTGGATACTGTATTAATAACAACATGCCAATGTCCCTTGCGTGCTGTAGTACGGTATAAATGTCTTATCAACATGCTAAGGCCTCATGAGTGCTGTTGAATTGTATTAACAATGTGCTGCTGTTTGTCTCCTCATGCTGCAGGTCTTTTCTTACGTGGCCACGCTCCTTTACTTTGTCCATACCATCCTGTCAGCTATACGCTGGAAGTCTTTCTAAGCCTTCCTCCTGTCAAACTTCAGTAGAGCCCCAGACCCACTGGAACTGGTGCTAATGACTCTGGTTCTGGCTAACCTAATGACTAATAATAGCTAACTATATATCATTTCTTAATCCCTAGCGAGGCTAATTATTTCGCTAGCTAGCCTTTCAATAATACTTCCATGCGTTCCATCCATCTCTAATGAAACATACTGGAATGCACGCACAGCAGTCCATCTTCTTTACATGCAGTCCTATGATATGCTTAACTAAACAGTATGTCTATGCAGAAAAACAATTAACTAACATTCAGTTAAAGGTGCTTTTAGTGCAAATATTGACTCGTTTTTTATAGCTGGGTTAAGGTTTGAAGTTGTTGGAAATGTTCCCACACAGCTTGTTTTCTATAATTGTAAATGTTTGTTAAGAGAGAGATGATCAACTACACCAAATGCAGCAGAGTTCGACCTGTTTGTATTATCTTTGCTGTCTGTTTTTTTTTATATATTTTTACAACAGCTGAGTTCATTGAACATTAAATGTGATTCCCTGAAGTATTTTGAGTATGATTTATTTCTGCTGTCATTAATATCATACAACAACATCAGCAACAACCAACAGAATGTCTGCAAAAAAAAGAAAACTGTTTTAAAAGCTATAGCTATCGCTCAAAGACATCCCCTTGTGGTGTAATTGTGTTGTACAGGGAGTAGTGCTGCAGTCTAGGGGCGGGTGCTGTGTCTCTGATAGCGTGCAGTCAGCACTAGTTTTTCTTACTACCGAGAAGCAGTTTCTTATCTCTACTTTCTGTGAGCTGTTCACAGCAGTTCACAGTCCCTGGGGAAACCAATACAGGCACCAAATCCTTCTCTGTTCCTCTTCTTTAATCACCATAATACAGACAGCATCTCCCTCTCTCCCTCTCTTCTTCTTAAATCATGGGAACCAGGTCACTGTTGATTATCTTAAATCTAACCTCAGTATAAATAACCCCTAATCTATCTGCCTAAACCTTACTCTACCCATATCCTAATTTATCCATATCCTGATATATCTACCTGAACCTTACTCTCTCTATACCCTAATCTATCTATAACTAATCTAATCTATATCCTGATCCCATACCATCATCTAACTATCCCCTCATCTATCTGCACCATAATCTATAACCTGATCTATCTACCTTAACCTTAGTCTATGCATACTTTTATCTATGTATAACCTAACATATTGACCTGATTGATCTATACACTCACCTATATCTTAGTCCATCTATCTATACATTAATATATCTATACCCTCATCTATACAGACCCTCATCTATCTTTACCCTCATCTGTCTATACTGTTATCTACAACCTATCTACCTTAACCTTAGTCTATATATACCCATCTGTAACCTGATCTATCTATATGCTAATCTAGCTATTCACAAATGTATCATTCCCTTTTCTATCTATACTCACCCATATCTGTCCATACCCTAATCTATCCATACCACTTATCAATAATAATAATTATATTCATATTATTTATAATATTTGTCTGTCTGTCTGTCTGTCCCAAACCCTAATCTATACTCAAACCGGAACCTACATATATATATTCCTAAACCTATAGATTTAAACCCTAACAAAACTAGGCCTGAATATTAACCTAGCTAAATTTACATCTAGGAGGACCCAGGACAACCTCTGCCACAAAACAACGAATGTCCGGCTCACGTCGGCCCGACAACACCAGGGCGACGGCCTCACTGCTATTCTTGTTTCCATGGGAACTAACGCTGAGGATCGTGTTGCAGAGGTTGCAGCGATGCTGTTGACGTGTTTTAACATTTAATGAGCAGCTTAGGGGTTCAGCTGGCATTTACTGCACTGGGTTTAGTTACTAGAACACTGCCCTAGAACCAACTGCAACACTTCCCTCAAACCCCTAGATCACTGCCCTAGTACCAACTGTAACACTCCCCTCGAACCCCTAGATCACTGCCCTAGAACCCACTAGACCACTGCCCTAGAACCAACTGTAACACAGAACACTGCCCTAGAACCAACCGTAACACTCCCCTAGAACCAACTGTAACTGAACACTACCCTAGAACCCCCTAGAACACTGCCCTAGAACCCCCTAGATCACTGACCTAGAACACTGCCATAGAACCCCCTAAAATACTGCCCTAGAACACTGCCCTAGAACCCCCTAGAACACTTCCCTAGCACCCCCTAGAACACTGCCCTAGAACCCCCTAGAACACTTCCCTAGAACCCCCTAGAAAACTGCCCTAGAACCCCCTAGAACACTGCCCTAGAACCCACTCTAAGACACCCCATGGGGGCGGCAGTAGCTCAGGAGATAGAGCAGGATGCCTGGTAACCACAAGGTTGCTGGTTCAATCCCCGGCTCCTCCTAGCTGAGTGTCGAGGTGTCCCTGAGCAAGACGCCTCACCCTACTTGCTCCCAAGGTGGCTGCTGCCTTGCATGGCTGCTGCCGTCGGTGTGTGAAAGTCTGTATGAATGGGTGACTGCAATATTATGGTTACAAAAAAGCGCAATATAAATGTAGTCCAGTCCACACTAGCCCACCCCCCCTCAAGAGAACACTGCCCTAGAACCCCCTCTAAGACTAGACCCCCCCACATATAACCTGCTAGAACACTCTGGTGGGGTGTTTGGTATGGTGTCCATTTTGTTTTCGGCTCGTGAGGTGTCACAGCATGTGCTCCTGCGGCTCGTCAGGCTTGGGTTTAATTCACCTATAGTAGGAGAGGGGGAGGTGGTGAGTTCCGACATTAATCCTGTTGTTCCAATGTGTGTGTGTGTGTGTGTTTCTCCTCTGCTCCTTGTACGGTCGTGGACAGACTCCTGCTGTGACTACATTAGAGATAGGGGGATGTATTTTCAGACTAGTTCTGTTAAATTTAGAGTCCTTATCAAACAGAGTTCCCCACCTCTCCTTGCTCCTCCTCCTTTACCTCCTCCCCCTCCACCTCCTCCTCCTCCTCCTCCTCCTCCTGAGAGCAGTTAGGCAGCGCAAGGTCAGTACAGCCTTTTCAGCCCCAGCTGACCAGGAGAACCTTTGCGTGTACAGTTTTCTTCTAGAAAACATATCGTCCAAGTACTCCATCTCCTGCGTCTCCTCCTCTCTCCGACATCAAGGTATGCTCCCCTTCTTTGCTTGCTCTCGTCAATGTTAACATTTCTCAAAATGAAGCATAGGCCCCCAAACTAATAGCGTACAGGCAAAGACCCTTCTATTTACACTGTGTACAAAACAACTACAAATCAAATCAAATTTCAAAGAGTTTTTCAATCGATCAACTATCAACAATTTCCCAATTGTGTTCAGAAATGCATCCTTAATGATTTTATGTTAATTTCATATAAAGCCCCAGATCATATTTGGAAGGTAGAATGGTTGATTTCTTACAGCTGAAGGCCCAAAATGCTTATTTGTCTTTCTTATCTTTTGTTGTCAACCTCTAAATATACGACACCAGCAACATTTAAAGCCTGTCTTCTTCTACACTGGTTATTGTTGCAGGAGGATATCTCTCTTCTTGGTCTGCAGCCAGCAGCGTCGGCATGGGTGAAGTTGGAACACCATCCCTCTTTCTTTCCTGTACTGTCTTCCTCCTCTTCGTCCCTGCTTCATTAGAAGCCTCCTCTGCAATGATCTCCGTCACCAACAGCTCCGACACCAACAGCACCAAGTGTGGAGGAAACACAGACTGTCAGCCAGGAGTCATCCTTCCTATTTGGCTTCCTTTGGACCCCCCATTGGGTGAGAAGCTTGCCAGAGCCACCATCTACTTCCTGGGCATGATGTACATGTTCTTGGGGGTGTCCATCATCGCAGACCGCTTCATGGCCTCCATTGAGGTCATCACTTCCCAGGAGAGGCAGGTCACCATCAAGAAAGCCAACGGAGAGAAGATGGTCACTACGGTACGTGTCTGGAATGAGACGGTCTCTAACCTCACCCTCATGGCTCTGGGTTCCTCCGCCCCGGAGATTCTGCTGTCTGTGGTGGAGGTTTGTGGGCACAACTTCAACGCAGGCCAGCTGGGCCCCAACACCATTGTGGGCAGCGCCGCCTTCAACATGTTTGTCATCATCGGCCTCTGTGTGTCCGTCATCCCGGACGGAGAGCACCGCAAGGTCAAGCACCTCCGCGTGTTCTTTGTGACCGCGGCCTGGAGCATCTTCGCCTACACCTGGCTGTACCTCATCCTGGCCGTCATCTCACCGGGGATCGTGGAGGTGTGGGAGGGGCTTGTAACCCTTTGCTTTTTCCCCGTCTGCGTTGGTTTCGCTTACGTTGCCGACCGAAGACTGCTCTTCTACAAATACATGCACAAGCGCTACAGGGCCGGGAAGCACAAAGGGATGATCATCGAAACGGAGGGGGAGCCGGAACATCTGTCCAAGGCCAATTTGGAGATGGACGTACAGATGGCTGTGCTCCGCGTAGAGGAGCACCAGGGGGAGATGGATGAGGAGGAGAGTAGAAGAGAGATTGCCCGGATCCTAAAGGAGCTGAAACTCCTCCATCCGGAGAAGGATGTGGAGCAGCTGGTGGACCAGGCCAGGGGCCAGCTCCTCAGCCAGCAGCAGAGAAGTTGCGCCGTCTACCACTGCCAGGGCGCCAGGGTGGCGACGGGGACGGCGGGGAACGTTTTGAAGAAGCATGACCAAGCCAAGAGAGTCGTCCATCACAACAGCTCCTCCCAAACAACCTCAAAGATCTTTTTTGAGCCGGAGAGCTACCAGTGTGTGGAGAACTGTCGCACGGTGGTGCTGCGCGTGGTGAGGCGTGGCGGCCAGCTGGACCACGGTGTGTCGGTGGACTACCGCACGGAAGACGGCACGGCCAAGGCCGTCGACGACTACCGGTTCACCGAAGGAACCGTCTCCTTCCACCCTGGAGAGACGGAGAAGGAGATCACCGTCGACATCGTCGATGACGACGTGTTTGAGGAAGAGGAGCACTTCCTGGTTCACCTGAGCAACGTGAGGGTGATGGGGGAGAGCTGCGACCCCCAGGGGTCCGGTCTGGGCCTGCCCTGCTCCGCCTCCATCACCATCCTAGACGACGACCACGCGGGGGTCTTCACCTTCCAGGACCCCGTGGTCACGGTCAGCGAGAGCGTGGGCCTGCTGGAGGTCAAGGTGGTCAGGACGGGGGGAGCCCGCGGCTTGGTGGCACTGCCGTACCGGACCCTGGAGGGGACCGCCCGGGGGGGAGGAGAAGACTTCGAGGACACGCACGGGGTCCTGGAGTTTGATGACGACCAGATTGTGTACAACAAATACACACACACACACACACACACACACACGCACAAACACACCCGACAAACACACACACACGCACACACCCACACACGCACACCGACAAACACATCAGACAAACACACACACAACTCACACTGACAAACACACCAGACACACACACACACACACACACACACACACACAAACACACACACAAACCCACACACAAATGCATACATACCAGACAAACACACACACACACACACACACACCGACAAACACATCAGACAAACACACACACCACTTACACTGACAAACACACCAGACACACACACACACACACACACACACACACACACACACACAAACCCACACACAAACCCACACACAAATGCATACATACCAGACACACACTCGCACACACAGACACACAAATGCAATCACATATACCCACACACAAACATACCAGACACACACACACACACACACACCAGACGCACACACTTATGTGTACTGCATGATGAAACAGATTGTGGCACGCAGTGAGAGTGGTGTCCAGATAACCGTTAAGGTGTTGATCTGAGAAACGGCAGACACCGTGTCCTCACAGCCAAATATAGTAGCACCATGTACCCACTTATAATGCTGCAGAATTCACACCCCAGACAATGAACCCACTAATGCTGCTGCAGAATTCACACACACTAATGTACCCACTAATACTGTTACAGTATCAACACACACTAATGTACCCACTAAAACTGTTACAGTATCAACACACACTAATGAACCCACTAATACTGTTACAGTATCAACACACACTAATGTACCCACTAATACTGCTACAGTATTCACACATATCAATGAACCCACTACTGCTACAGTATTAAAACACAGCAATGAACCCACTAATACTGCTACAGTATTAACACATTACCAGGTTAGGGATATGACAGGGTTAGCTTTGGGTTATTACAGGGTTAGGGTTAGAGGGTAAGGGTTATGGTGGAGTTAGTTGGTGGAGTTAAGCTGGAGTTATTACCACGTTAGGGTTATGACAAAGTTAGCTTTCTGCCTAGCATGTCTCGCTTCTGCAAACTGTCCTTTCTTTGTGTTTCAGAAAAACCATTCAAATCAATATTGTTGATGATGAAGAGTATGAGAAAAACAAGAACTTGTTTCTGGAGATCGGGGAGCCACACCTTCTGGAGATGAGTGGCAGGAAAGGTGGGGTTCCCCCCCCCTCACGAAATGTTAAATATTTCACGTTTAACATGGTGATTTAACACGTGTGTTTAATGTGTTTTAACGTGTGTTTAATGTGTTTTGACGTGTGTTTAATACATACCGTTAACATATCTAAGGTGTGTTTAGGGGTGTGTCTGCCAGTCCGAAGGTCTGTTCACTATTGTAGACGAGGAAGCGAACCCAGAGCGGGCGACATAGAGCCGCCGGAGTGGCACAGGACCAGACGGGGGTCAGTTCAACATGACCTCTGTCATTTCACCTTCCAGAACTCATAACCCCTACTGTCCCTAACTCCTAACCCCTAACCCCCTCAGTGCTAACTCCTAACTCCTAACCACTAACTTCCCGAACTCCTAACCCCTAAAATTAACCCCCTTAGTCCTAACCCTTAACATCCATAACCCCTAATCCCTAACCCCCTTACTCCTATTCACTAACTCCTAACCCCTAACGTCCCTTACCCCTAACCCTGTTACTCCGATCCTAACCCCTATCGTCCCTTACTCCTAACCCCCTTAGTCCTAACCCAATCATCCCTAACTCCTAACCCCCTGTCTGTTGTTCTGTTGAACTGCTTGTAAACACAACGAGATGTACCTCATTTAACATTAGATGGACCATATATTGCATTATACATATTTTATTCAACATAACATGTACCTCATTTAACATTAGATGGACCTTATATAATAACATTATATATATATTTTATTCAACATAACATGTACCTCATTTAACATTAGATGGACCTTATATAACATTATATATATTTTATTCAACATCACATGTACC
>JAOPJL010000116.1:16594967-16609438 GCA_027123545.1 Trisopterus esmarkii
ACAATCGAAAGAAGACTAGTGGGCTGCGCAAGTCCACAGTGCCCGGGCCGATTTTTCGTCCCAGTCCAGCCCTGACTTCAGCTGAGCTTCCTCATACCTGTTCCTATCTGTCTGAACTCCTACCTGTCAGGCCCCTGACCTGTCTGACCCCTACCTGTCTGACCTATACCTGTCTAACCCCCTAACTGTCTGTGTACCAGGATGTTTGGGGGAGAGTCAGCTCGTATACAGAGAGACCGCCAGCATGCTGAGGGTTTGGTTTCTCATCCATTTAACCTAGTAGTAGTAACACTAACCTGTAGTTACAATAACCTGTAGTAACAGTTACTCGCAGGTAACACTAACTAACCAGGAGTAACACAAACAAACCTGTAGTTATACTAAATAACCTGCAGTTACACTAACAAACCTGTAGTTAAACTAACTAACCTGTAGTTACAATAACTAACAATAACCCTAACACTAACTGGTAGTTAAACTAGCATAACTAACCTGTAGTTAACCTAACTAGAATAAGCTCTATATAAAAGACTGACAGGGATAAGAAAAAGTCAAGACCTTAAAGAGGGTGAGATTGTGATTCATACCATTCGCACTCCATCATGAGGACATGCTATGATGAGAATAGCAATTCTAATGGAGTTTGAGAAATATTTCAAAATCAAAAGGGGTCAAATGTAGGCAAAACAACAGCGCTTAATGTTAATGATATTAAATCAAAATGTGAAAATTCATCCTTTGTACAGTCATTAGAGGAACATAACAGGACATCCCTCATAGCACTAGGTGAGTCTGTCTATCTGCTTGTCTGACTGTCAGTCCGTCTGCTGCAGACAGGATTCTCCTGGGAGATTTCATGAAATAAGTAAACTATTGTCTGTCTCTTTCAAGCAGTGATGTAGATGTGGAAGTGTTTGTTAGAGAGGTTTGTTTGTGCGTAGAAGTGTGTGGGGTAGTGAAGTAGACCAGTGAGAGAGGGTGTGTGTGTGTGTGAGTGGGTGTGTGTTTGTCTGTGTGTAGATGGTTTGTTCCATCGGGGGGGAGTGGTCAAGGACGCCTCTCCCCTCAGGGAGTGTGGTGCAATGTTCCAGTTTACTCCCCCCTGATTGGATGAAGCTTGACTTCACTCAGAACGCGCTCCACTGCTTAGTATTAGCAGCATACTTTTATTACCAACAGACCTTCACTTTAACTCCGACCCGGGTCGGGTTGATTTTGTCGACCCGCACTTAAACCATTAGAATTATTATCATCATACCTTATTACTCATTTGGCTGAGTTAACAGTCTACAGGTTAACAGATTCCAGGGTTAACAGATTATAAGGGTGTTTTTTTTGTCCTGAATTTGCATATACGGACCACTGCTCTGGAATGTCCTGATGACTCAACAAGAAATTACCCGAATGGCTGACTGACAGACTGACTTTTTCTGGCTAGCAGACTGACTGACTGTTGATCTGGCTGGGCGTTGATCCCTGACGGTCTGGCTGTTGATATGGCTGGGTGTGTCAGGGAAGCCTGTATGAGTCAGAGCATGATTCCGTGGCTCCCAAACCGCTGGTATGCGTTTGTTTAAACAGGGAGGAGGCGCCTTGAAATACAGCAGGAAATGGAATTCACCCGCACGGTTTTGACATGTTGTGAAACGTTCTTCTTGAAGAGTGTTTGGCACCTATTATCCTTCAAACACGCACCTTCAGTTGTTTCCTCATATCGTGTTTGTTTACATAAATAGAAACAATAAAAACTAAGTATTTCAACAGCTGTGCGCGATAGACCGGGCTCCCCCTGGTGGAAGCTTTAGGAACACACAGATGGTTCGAGCAACTTGTGGTTGGGAGAGAACAAGATAACATAAGATAAGATAGTCCTTTATTAATCCCCTTAGGAGAAATCCGCAGTGACCAGCAGTACAGTGGGAAAGAGAGTGCTAAACAGGAGTATATATACAATAAATGTACCAATTTGAAAATAATAAAAAACTATTAGAATAAAGAATAGGTAAGAAAGGTAGGTCTAAATAAATGCAGTTCATTATTTGGGCGCTAACAACAACTTAAACCTTGGACCATTATATTATACTCATGATATTGTGCATGATATTGTATATTGTGTGTAGCAAGAAACATCAGCAGAGATACTTCAAGGTGCACATAAGGTTAGCCTTGCTTCTCTATCCTGGTACAGCCAGACGAATTGAAAAGTGCGATTAGTCTGGAACCTCTCCTTTCATTTTCGCTTTCCAACGGGCATCCCCAACGGGCGCAGACCAAAATGCCTCTGAGCGTCGAGCGACGAAAAAACACATTCCTTCTCAACAGAAGCTTTAGGGGCAGTCTGTTGTTCTTTGAGTTAAAGTATATCGTTCAGTTCGTACAATACTGTCTTAAACTGGTATTCAACCCACCGTTTCACACCAGCGGCGGACATTCTCTGGCTGCCTCCAGCCATCACTGCGTAACGACATCCTATTTTCCCGCCTCAGGTTTGATAAACGGTTCATGGGCCGGCCTATTTCTACCTGCCAGAATTATTTTTTCATGGGAGCGGCCTAGAATTAAACATTAGGTCGCCACACTTGTCTGGCAAATTAGTGACTAGTTTGCCAGACTAGCTAAAAGTGATTAACTAAATGAATCAAGGTTAATAATGGAGCCAATGATGCAGCTGGTCTCTATAACATTCCAATGTTTCATGTTTCTTCACTCTTACATGTATTTTATGTCACTTCAATAGTCTTCTCTATCTAATATTACACTATGTAAATATACTTTATGACTCTTCACTGATCACATTACATGCTGAATTCTGATTGGTGGTGTCTCCCGCTCTCCAGTGGCTCTACATCACAGAGTGTGAGTTATCCACACACTGGATAACATAATGTGTGGATAAGTGTCTTTGCGACAGGGAGTGTGTCATAAGCTGACAGGAAGCCCTGCTAGACCCAAGACCCATCAAAGCATGACCCAACTATTACGGGAAGTATGAAAGATATAAATACTGCACATACTGGTGTCGGCACAGACCGACAGTAACATAACATTCATAACTATCAACTAGAGTAGACCATTGGAACAACGTTGAAAATAGCATTTATTTAACTATGCAGCCAGTAATTACTATTTTAATCCTGCATGAATACATTTGAAACGGTTTAGGGGCTACTGATATTATAGTATTAAACTGTAATAAACTCATATTAAATAATGGAGACATTTGGGAATAGTAGATTATTTGACTATGTAATAAACCAACGCATTTCGTCAGTAAAACTTTGATATAGTATAGTTTTTTTAAGAGTAAAACTTTGATACATAACTATAAATGAAGCGAACTAACATAGTAACTTATTTAGAGTTATTAATGAAGTTTGTGAACGCACGACATCCTCCATCCATATGTCCATAAGCCGGATAAATATGTAAAACAAACAGAAGTAACATACAAAATACTTTAATGTCCCAACATCAACTACTGGTTTTAGACCTACAATGCACAGAATCTCAGCTGATAAGGAGTCCACCACCACGACCCTCAGAACCATCTCGGCTACAGTTTATTTGGACTTGGTCTCCTTCCCGTCCATCAGACCCAGCAGAACAGCGTCGGCCTCCAGCAGCGTTGTGTCAGTCGTGGCCCCCAAGAACCGGGATGTGAGCTCCAGGTCCTGCAGCCTCAGGCGGACTCTGGACCCCCGCAGGTACCGTTCCGGGTCCTGCGATGGGCGCTTGCACACGCAGTGGAACTTGGCCCCAAAGTCAATGTACAGGTCGTCCTTCACGACATGGAAGATTCTGCCCACAACGACCTTGTCCTTGGCTGGACCCATCTGGATGAGCGGAGAATGCCGGAGGAGCGAGGCGAAGGAAGACTCATCTCTGGTCCAGCTGGTCCTGTTGGAGCCGGGTTGGTCTCTCTGCTGGAGGTCCGTGTGTTGCTCAAATGCCGCGGCGAAACCGCCTTTTGGTTTACTGGCCGCTGGTTCATCGATATTTTCTCCGTCCGACCCACCCGTCTGGCCGGTGCTGTAGCAGGTGTAATCGGTAGGTTGCGGGACTCTGGGCCTTAACCATGTAAAATGTTTCGTTGAAATAGTTTTATTCCGCACGGATCTCACAACCTTACACAAGGTCGCCATGTTGATGTATCCCACAATGCAGAGCGACATCGTCCTGAAGCGCAGTCCTCTGGAGCCCCCGGGTGGCGATGGCTGGCATCACGCACCACTTATAGGAATTAAAGTGTAACGGAACAACTAGCTCGTATCTTAAAATAACTTGGACTTGGATGGTTTGTTTTGTATACAGTTTACTCCATATTAATATCCGTTTTTAATTTTTAAAGTGTAAACAGTCTGTAGTTTATATTTTATACAGTAGTTTGGACGTGGAGGAGAAAATAAAAGAAGAGATGGAGTGAATCTTCCAGCGGAGAAGAAGAGGCGGTCCTCCAGCAGAGAAGAAGAAAGAGGCGTCGCTCCGGTAGCAAAGAAGAAGAGTCGGTCCTCCAGTAGCGCAGAAGAAGAAGAAAGCAACAACATGGAGCTGTTTGTTTCTAGCTCCGTTCTCAGATTCTCTAATGTTCCTCTTGTTTCGCTACCCGTCGGCTCGAGGGTCGGAGACCTGGTCCAGGACGTCCTGACTGATCATGTGAGCATAATGTTCTGCTGATTGTCGTACTGAAGACGTGGACATGCGTCCAGCTGAATGGAGCTTTGTGTCGCTGTTTAGCTTAGCACACCGCGACCCAAGTCTCTAAAAGACACTCAAACTACGAGCAGTCGTCTTTTTTTTTTTTTTGATATGTGGTTGTTGTTTTCGTCTAGATACACGGCTAGTCAGGTGGTGGTCTGTTAGAAGTTATTGAAGCGATATTTAACATAACTTCCGGAACCTTAAACTGACCGTCCAGTCTTTATTGAATTGTGCTTTTCGATGTGACGCGAGGGGATCGATACATATAAGTCCCCCACCCCCCACTACAGAGTGGGAAGTGTGAGTGTCTGGGTGGTTGATAGTGCAGGGTGTTGCTCAGCCAGGAGGAAACTCTTCTGGATTGACAAAGTGTACCTTGTATTTCAGGGTCTTCCCTCTGAGGACTTCTACGTCACGACCAACGGGCGTGTGTCCGGGCCGGCGGAGCTGCTCCTGCAGGGCTCGGTCTACCACCTGGAGCCCAGGCTATGTGGAGGGAAAGGAGGTGAGGCACTCGCACAAACCCACACCAGGGTGGGTGACTAGTGACTATATGGATGTGTGACTGTTTGTATGGGATGTGTGACCACTGTTTTTGTGGGATGTGTGACTGTATGGGATGTGGAACTGTTTATAGAATGTGTGACTGTGGGATGTGACTGTTTGTGTGTGTAATGTGGGACTTCATGGGATGCGACTGTGGTGCAGGGTTCGGCTCGATGCTCCGCGCTCTGGGAGCTCAGATCGAGAAGACGACGAACCGCGAGGCATGCAGAGACCTGAGCGGGCGCCGACTCCGAGACGTCAACCACGAGAAAGAGTAAGACGCCTGTTGTCATGGCAGTGCTCGGAGAACCAGAGCTTCTAGTCTTTATCAGAATCCCGTCAGAGCGAAGCATGACGGCCTGAGGGGTTTCTCCATCAGGATGGCGGAGTGGCTAAAAAAGCAGGCGGAGCTAGAGGGGGAGAAGGACCAGCGGCGGGTGGAGCGACTGCAGAGGAAGCTGGTGGAGCCCAAACACCACTTCACTGACCCGGACTACCAGCAGCAGTGCCACGACCTGTCGGAGCGCCTGGAGGACTCTGTGCTGAAGGGTGGGTGAACCGGACCTGGCCTTACACCGGACTGCTGAGTCCAGAGGATTTAGAAACCCCCAAGGCTTCATACAAGACCGGAAGGATGATCCTTTCTCTTCCCTCGTCCTATGAATACATTTGTTAATGCGTTGTTTCTGCTTTTCTGAAGCTCAACCCAGGAAAGCTAAACCCTAGACCCTTGAGCTAGACACGTTGCTGAACTGTGGACCCTACATGTCATTTTACTGTGGGCCCTAAAGCTAATCGCACACCCTAACTCTAAAGCTTAACCCTGGACCCTAAAGCTAAACCCAAGACCCTAAAGGTACCCTAACCCCTAGTGGCCTGTGTAGTGGATGTGGTCTGTAGTGGGCATGGCCTGGGTGGTGGGCATGGTCTGAGCTCTACTGCTGGTGTTTCAGGCATGCAGGCCTCCTCCTCTGGGTTGGTTAGTGCGGAGGCGGGACCTAGTACTAAACGGGCCAAGCAGCATCCAGATTCAGTACCCAAGAAGAAGAAACGCTTCTGGTAAGTCCACCAAATTCTTTTTGTGTTTGGTTTAGCGTAGACGTAGCTTTTGCTGAACAGTTGCTTGAGGAGGCGGGAAATGGCCAGGTTAGAGATAGTTAGTTTAGGTTCTAGATAAAGATGTAGCCGGTACTAGATGTACTCCGATGTTCTCAGGAGCGGGGTTGGAGATCTAGACCTGCTCGACAGCGAGGAAGAGGATGAAGAAGAGGAGCAACCTGGTCCCTCTCACCAGACCAGGTACAGTCATGACAATCTGTAGTCCACCTGGTCTCACCCCAGTCCTCCTGTGAGACGGCTCCCCCTCCATGAGGTCCTTGTGTCTGACCCACATGGCCGCGTGGGTCTTCTAACGTGGACCCGTCTCTCTAAACCTTCCTCAGATCCAAGGAAACCGTGCCTTCCAGTAGGACTCCCGCCAGGCCCTGTGCAGAACCGGTCTCTACTGGCTCAGACAAACTGGAACCTGAACCAGTTTCTACCGGCTCAGACCAACCGGAATCTGAACCAATGTCTACTGGTTCAGACCAACCTGAACTGGTCTCTACCAGCTCAGACCAACCGGAACCTGAACCAATGTCTACTGGTTCAGACCAACCTGAACTGGTCTCTACCAGCTCAGATCAACCGGGACCTGAACCGGTCTCCACCGGCTCAGACCAACCCGAACCTGAACCCGTGACCCAGATAACCCAAGACCCTCAGCCGACTGAACCCCAGCAGACGCAGTCCGCACCACAGGTAAGGTCCGGGGTCCTCCTTAGCAGTAACTCGTCTGACTGGTTGTGACGGGGTTGGTCTGACGGTGGTTCTGCCGCCCCAGCAGGTGCACACGCCCTTGGATCTGGACGCTGCCGGCTCCCCAGAGGACCTGGAGGCTGCGGGTCTGGACCAGCTGAAGGAGGAGCTCCGGACCCGTGGGCTGAAGTGCGGGGGGACCCTGAAGGAGCGTGCCAGCCGCCTGTTCTCTGTGAGGGGTCTGACCCCGGAGCAGATCGACCCCCTGCTGCGGGCCAAGACCAGCGCTAAAGGCAAGAAGTGATACTTCTCAGCCATGCCCACTTTTTTTTAAAAATGAGTCCCAATGTTCTTCAATTGACTTTATTTCAGTGTACATTTTATATTTACATTAAACGCTGCCCCAGCCATCTCAGTCTCCTTTCTTAAGCCCGACAGAGCGAGGAGACTTGCTCCAGTAACTAGAACCAGAACGCCACGGCTTTCTCTCTACTGTTGCTTGTTCTGAATTCACAACGCACGGACCGTCCATAACCTGGGTCTAGAGAAGCCCGGGTCACACCGGATGAGCTGGGGTCTAGAATCCCAGGTACCACCGGATGAGCTAGGGATCCTGAAACCAGCGGGTATAGAAGCCTGGATCCCAACGGGGGAGCTGGGGCCTAGAAGCCCGGGTCCCAGCGGGGGAGCTGGGGCCTAGAAGTCCCGGTCCCAGCGGGGGAGCTGGGGCCTAGAAGTCCCAGTCCCAGCGGGGGAGCTGGGGCCTAGAAGCCCGGGTCCCAGCGGGGGAGCTGGGGCCTAGAAGCCCGGGTCCCAGCGGGGGGGCTGGGGCCTAGAAGCCCGGGTCCCAGGCGATAACCTGGGGTTGGCTGACCTCCTCGTAGCAGACGATGACGTCACCAGGGCTGAACTCCAGGGCGGTGTCCAGGGAGAGGCCGCACTCCACCCCCGTCCTCACCTTCTGCACGTCATCCTTGAGGTGCTTCAAAGCCGTCAGAGAGCCTGGGGGTGTAGTTACAATATATCGATATAGCCTCAGAACCTGCTATACTTTTAGTGTAAATATGGGGTGTGTTTATATTAAGACATGATTATTATATGGTAATCCTGTCATAACATTATACATCATAACCATGTTAGTGATATTAGGTATTTGCAGTATGGGTGGATACCTATTGTTATTCTTGGGTTAGGTTTTGGGTTGTTTTTTTTGGGGACTCCCCAGATCTTTCACATTCCTCCACCATTGGCATCCAACTAGTTTGGTGCGAGGTCTCCCATAGGCGGTGCATACAAATTTCTGAAACTTGGTGTAGAAGGCTTATTTCTCATGCTGACTATTTTGGCATCATGGACACATCTGTCCTGGATTTTATGAGATTTTGGGAAACAAATGTTCATAATAACCTCAAATGACGCACAATCGGTCCACATGACATATAAAGACATGTCTGATCTTAAGTTCAGAATGGATTTGATTGTGTTAAAATAATAACATTCTAATCCAGTTCAGTAGGAGATACAAACTGGAAACTGGCAATGCACAAACTTCCTCAACATGTGTAAAAAGTTTGGTGTCGAAATCTCATTCCAGGACGTGTCATGGTGACAATTACAGATTGCTCTAAAGTGTAATGCACCACTTCGCCTATAGGCGGCCCAATAAAAAAAAAAGGCATCTATTAAACCTGTTTGTGTGTCTGTTGTGTTCGCAGTGTTTGCCTGCATGATTCTGTGTTTGGGATAAAAAAAAAAAAAGACCTGCCCTGTGGGAGGCCTAGTCGAGGCTAGGAGTGATGACTGGGGGGGGGGGGGCGCCGCGGGGGGGCGGGGGGGCGGGGGGGGGGGGGGGGGGGGGGGGGGGGCGCCGGGGGGGGGGGGTCTTGGTGGGTTGGTGGTCGCACGCCCCCCCCCCCCCCCCCCCCCCGCTGGGTTCGGCGTGGGCTGAACCATGTTCTAGTGTGCTGTTTATTAGAACACCTCTATACATGAGTCCTCACCCTCCCATAGCGTCTCCTGGTCCCTCAGCAGACGGAACCTCATGCGTCGGTCCAGCAGCCCGCTGCGGACCCGACAGCCGGCCACTAGAACCTTCTTCTTCCCCACACTGACCTGGAACACGGCCAGAACCGCTGCCTCTCCTGGGGACACGCAGGGCTCCATTAGTGCACATCAGCCACATGGGAGGAATGGCTCAAGTAAGGCAAATACTGCCTCGGGATCAGGAGGAGGAAGCGCATCCTGCAGTGGTGTGAGGAAGGTGTGACGTGAGGCAGGCAGAGCCATGCAGTGGTGTGAGGAAGGTGTGACGTGAGGCAGGCAGAGCCATGCAGTGGTGTGAGGAAGCTCTCTAAATGGTTGAAGGTAATTTATATAGCGCTTTTATCCAAAGCGCTTTACAGTGTTGACTGACATTCACCCGTTCATGCGCAATGTGAGGCAGATAAGAGCTATAAGTGGTGTGAAGAAGGTCTCTAGTGAAGAACTTTGCGTGGCTAGCATGTGTAGCATAACGTGTGAAGCGTAGCATAACGTGTGAAGCGTAGCCTGTGTACGTAGCATGTGTAATTAGCGTATGTAGCATAGCGTAGGTACCGAGGACATTGTGCGACAGCAGGGCCGGCAGCGTGCTGCTCAGCTCTGTCTTCAGGCCGTCTATCAGTTTGTAGATGATGTTGTGGAGGTGGATCCGGACGCCCTTCTTCTCCGCCAGGCGCAGGATGGACTTACTGGCCGACACGTTGAAGCCGTAGATGGAGCCTGAGGGTGGAGGGGTTAGTGCTCTGTATCAGGAGCCGTGTGAGCTCCACCAGCAGCAGTGTTCTAGAGTATATAGAGCAATACAGTTGCTCCAGGTATTAATGAGGCATGACAGAACTCGGGTTGCTTCTCAAAGTGTGTGTGCCAACACACTGTACAAACATCAAACCAGTCCATGTCACCATGGTAACACGTAACCCACATCCTCCGGGGAGGACTACATACAGACATACATACTTGCGGACGGCTGCCTCTACCTGAGAAGGTCTCTGCTAGGTTCACGTCGTTCTCCGAGATCTCGCCGACGCCGAAGTGGACCAGCTCCATCTGACACTGGTCGTGGGCGTCGTAGCTCTCCAGCAGGCTCAGGATGGCCTCCACCGAGCCGTCCACGTCCCCTGAGGTCAGGGGTGAAAGGTCGTCAAGATCAGTAACAACTCGTACCACATTAATGCTTAACCTAAATATGACATCCTCGCCACCATACGATGCACTACGATAGTACGTTCAATGTCATTCACTTTGAGTTTTCATAGCTCTAAGGTACCAGAGGGTTTTAGAAGGCCAAAGGACACTAGATGTTAAGGAAGCCAGAGGGTACCAGAAGGTGTACAAGGCCCTAGGACACTAGATGTTTTAGGAGGCCCTAGGACACTAGATGTTTTAGGAGGCCCTAGGACACTAAATGTTTAGAAGGCCCTAGGGTACCAGAAGGTTTAGAAGGCCCTAGGGTACCAGAAGGTTTAGAAGGCCCGAGGACACTAGATGTTTAGCGGTACCAGGTGGTTAGGGGACCAGGTGGTTAGGAGACCAGGTGGTTAGGAGACCAGGTGGTTAGGAGACCAGGTGGTTAGGGTACCAGGTGGTATGGGTACCAGGTGGTTAGGAGACCAGGTGGTTAGGAGACCAGGTGGTTAGGAGGCCAGGTGGTTAGGGGACCAGGTGGTTAGGAGACCAGGTGGTTAGGGGACCAGGTGGTTAGGGGACCAGCTGGTCCTACCTTTGATGATGAGGGGCAGGCAGTGCTGGTTCTTCTCGGTCTTCTCGCTGGGCCTCATGGCGGCCTGCTGACGGTTGGCGCGGTACAGAGCCGCCTTCCTCTGGCGCCAGCTGAGGTGGGCGTGGCTCTGCCGCTGCTCCTGGTAGCGCTCCTGGTGCTCCTGCTGCCGCTCCTGGATCACCTTGTGCTCCTCCTTCAGCTGGGCCTGCTCCTCCTCGTAGCTCCTCCACTCCACCACCTCCCGCGCCCGTTGCTGACGGATCAACCGTGATTGGTTCATTTGGTTAGAAGGAGCACGAGGAGGTGCTCAGCAGGAGGACCCTGGTGAGCCTTCAGAGAAACGACGACTGGACGGGAAGCTGGTATAACCAGGCTACCATAACCAGGCTACCATAACCAGGTTACCATAACCAAGCTAGTATAACCAAATTAGCATAAACAAGTTAGCATAACCGAGCTAGTATAATCAAGTTAGTAAAACCAGGTTAACATAACCAAGCTAGTATACCCAAGCTAGCATAACCAAGTTCAGTGACCTCTCACCTCAGACTCCACCTCCAGAAGCTCCTCCCCCGCGGAGGGGAGGTCCTTCCAACCAACCACCTGCACCGCCCGGCTAGGCCCCGCCTCCTCCAGCGCCTTGTCCTGCTCGTCAAAAAGGAAGCGCACTTTGGCCCAGCTCCGCCCCGCCACCAGCACACATCCCCTCCTCATAGTGCCCTGCTGGACGATGACGGACGCCACCGCACTGCACAGACACAGACACAGACACAGACACAGACACAGACACAGACACAGACACAGACACAGACACAGACACAGACACAGACACACACACACACACACACACACACTGATGGTGAACAACTCATAATCCTATATATAGGCTACACACACACAAACGGTGGTATAGAGTAGTTGTGCGGTTGCCAAGGTAACCCACCCCTTCCCCCGGTCGGTTCTGCTCTCGATGACCACGCCCTCCACCAGGCCACTGGGGTCCGCCTTCAGCTCCAGGACCTCCGCCAGCGCCACCGTCGCTTCAGCTAGCAGCATCAGGTTATCACCCTGTCACAACACACTCACCATGTCACACTCACCCTGTCACGACATGACACTCCTCTCTCAACACACTCATCCTGTCACGACATGACCCACTCACCCTGTCACGAGAAGCTAGTACCACAAACGGAGGAGCTAGTCTGACAGTGGGAAGGTTTAGTGCATAAGTGGGAGGAGCTTGTACAACAGTGGGAGGGGCTTTGTTTCCATGGTGCTGCTGACCTTTAGGGCGGAGACGGGGATGACCTGGACGTCTCCTCCGTGCTCCTCCCCCACCACGCCGTGCTCCAGCAGCTCCCGCCCCACGCGCCCCGGCTCCGCCTGCGGCTTGTCGCACTTATTCACCGCCACGATGACCGGGACTGACACACGTTACAAACATGTTACAGACATGTTACAAACATGTTACAGGCATGTTACAAACACACATTACAAACATGTAACATACACACGTTACAGACACATGTTCCTAACATGTAACATACACACGTTAGACATGTAACAAACACACATTACAAACATGTTACAGAGACATGTTACAAGCACACATTACAAACATCTTACAAAAGACCGTTGCAAGCACAAGTTACAGACACACATTACAAACGTGATACAGACACACGTTGACACAGGTTACAAACGCAGGTTGCAAACACAAGTTGAGTCACATGTTACGGACACAATTGCGTTCCGAACACGTCCGACACAATAGTGTGTATGTACCTCGGGCATTCTTGGCGTGTTGAATGGATTCCACCGTTTGGTTCATCACGCCGTCGTCGGCAGCGACCACAAGGATGATGATGTCGGTGGCGTTGGCTCCCCGGGCCCTCATGGAGGTGAAGGCAGCATGACCGGGTGTGTCCAGGAAGGTGATCTGCTCACCTGTCGGGAGTGCCACTACACACACACACATAACATACATAACACACAGACACACACACAGTTAGTAAGAAGTAGTTACCGAGGAAGGCCCCTATGTGCTGAGTGATGTCTCAGTCTCCAGGTTAGTTAGTACTAGTTATACTAGTAAGTAGTTACCTAGGAAGGCCCCTATGTGCTGCGTGATGCCCCCGGCCTCCTGCTCCACCAGCTGACTCCTCCTCAGAGCGTCCAGCAGGCTCGTCTTCCCGTGATCCACGTGGCCCATGATGGTCACCACGGGGGGGCGCGGCCGCAGACTGCCTGGGTCCAGCACCCTGCACACATAGAGGTACCACACCTAGAACCTGACCAAGAACACATAGAGGTACCACACCTAGAACATGACCAAGAACACATAGAGGTACCACACCTAGAACATGACCCAGCACCCTGCACACATAGAGGTACCACACCTAGAACCTGACCAAGAACACACATAGATACAACACCTAGAACATGACCAATAACACATAGAGGTACAACACCTAGAACATGACCAAGAACACTTAGAGATACATCACCTAAAGATACATATAAAACGGATACAAAACCCTTCTCCGTGCGTTGCCATGGTAACCATACCTCCGCTTGGCGTCCCTGTTTTCCCGCTCTTTCTCCTGGGCCAGGCGCGCCCAACGGTATTTCATCCCTGAGCGCGTCACCACCTCCTTGATCCAGCGCTCCTCCAGCACCTCCTCCTCCTCCAGAGACTGCAGCTCCGCAGGGGTGTTGAGGAGCGCCTCGAACACATGGTCTACACACACACACGCGCATTATAAAATATACACAGACAGCAGGATAACAAATACACACACACACACACAAAAGATATACCCACACACACAATAAAATATACATACACACACACAAACGTTATAAAATATATACCCACACACACACACACACACACACATTATTGAGGTCAGAGGTCAGGTGGTCTAGAGGTCATTTGGTTGTAGTCAGCTGGCCTGGAGGTCAGAGGTCAGAGGTCTAGAGGTCATATGGTTGTAGGCCTGGCCAGGAGGTCAGAGGTCAGCCGGCCTGGAGGTCTGAGGTCAGGTGGTCTAGAGGTCAGAGGTCTTACCAGGATCTTTGTTCATGGCCCGAGCTAGTTCTGCTACGGTCATCCTCTTCCTGATCTCCACTTCCTGTTTGTCAGCATTGACCTTGCCCTTCTGATGACTCTTCTTCTGACCCTTCACCTGGAAGCACATGACCTTAGTAAGATGACCCTGGAGCCTCTGTCATGGCTCTCCTGCTGTCCTTTATGTTTACATGAATCATTAAAACCCATGTCATTAATAGTTTAGTAATCATGTGTCATTAGCCTTATGTTTACATGAATGATTTCAAATCATGTTCGTATTTGTTAAATAATCCTGTGTTATTTTCCCTATGTTCACATGATTAATTTAAATACATACAGTACTATGAATTGATAACATGTAGTATGTTGGCAGTTCATATTACAGCAGGTGTGTGGGAACATGTTATTAAGGATAGGTAGGTGGATGCCATGTTATTGATAATGTAATGTTGCCTGCACACTCTCACATGCACAAACACACACGCAGGCCCACACATTTGGAGGAACATGCACACACCCTACAGTACACACACACACACACACACACACACACACACACACACACACACACACACACACACACACACACACACACAC
>JAOPJL010000116.1:16900615-16912218 GCA_027123545.1 Trisopterus esmarkii
ACACACACACACACACACACACACACACACACACACACACACACACACACACACACACACACACACACGTGTGTGTTATTTCTACTTTGTGACGTTCTTGAGATGTTATTCCTGAGCTGCGGTATGTAATGTTATTTCTGAGCTGAGCCGCTATGCAATGTTATTTACTGAGCTGTTACTCTATGCAATGTTATTTCTGAGCTAAGCTGCTATGTTACATTATTGCTGGGCTAAGCTGCTATGTAATGTTATTGCTGGGCTAAGCTGCTATGTAATGTTATTGCTGAGCTAACCCTAACCCTATGTAACGTTATGTCTCTGAGGTGTACTTTGGATGAGGGGCAGGTAGCGGGGGTGCGTGCAGGTGAAGGCGGCGCTGGGCCGGTTCTCCGCAGGGTCCCGGCTCCCTCCAGACGCCAGCCACTCCAGTCCGAACGACTTGATGTAGTCGAGCTCCGCCCCCCGGCGGTCCTCTGGGAGCACCTGGCCGTCACCATGGGAACACGTACGCAACATTTAAAACCCACATGCAAAAACCAGTTTCAACTATATTCAAACCCATTGCGACCAGTTCCAAGTGCTAAACCGGACCGGGGGCCGGTTTCTACCAACCCGACTCTTGTTGAGGACGTCCAATTGGGGGAGCTTTGCAATGATGAGCTGATTGGCTGTCTGAGGCGTGAGGTCGTTGGTCAGCTTGTTGTTGTGGCGAAAGGAAAGCTCCACCAGGCTCTGTAGCTTAGCCAGCTCATCCACCGCTGACCACTAGAGGGAGACAGAGACTCAGAGTGAGTGAGTGAGTGAGTGAGTGAGTGAGTGAGTGAGTGAGTGAGTGAGTGAGTGAGTGAGTGAGTGAGTGAGTGTGTACCTGAGCTATGTTGTTGTGGTTCAAGATGAGAACCTTCAGGGCGATAAACATCCCGGTCTTACCCCCTATGAAGAAAAGGGGTCAAGGGTCATGCTTATGCTGCCATATTGAGTCTAGCCCCTACGGTCACAGAGGTAAATAAAGGCTATAGAGATTCTTACAGAGGAACGTAAAGGCTATTGAAATGCCACAAAAAAGTACAAAAAGGTAATGGCAATGCAAACTGAATATGCAGGCTACGGAGATGCTAACAGAGGTAAATAAAGGCTACGGATGTTTAGCTACCAGGAGGAACGTCGTGGAAGTGCAGACCAGACAGCTCCGTCGTGGACAAGTTCAGGTTCTCCAGCCTGGGAGGACGACGTCATTAAGGTACGTTTAAGCATCTTCTAATCATCTCATCTGATATGATGTACATTATCACTAAGGTGAGGTATCATCCCAGGTCCATACCTGGGCAGGTGTAAAGGGTTATGGTACATACCTGGGCAGGTGAGCCAGGCTGAGGACACTGTCTTGTACTAACGGGTTACTGGACAGGTCAAGCACTCTCAGGTCCTGCAGGACATCCAGTGGCCTTCAAGGAGGATAGGCAGCAGGTCATCGTTACATCCGTGAAACACCTTCTAACCAGCTATTGACCAGGTTCTTACTAGACTAGCCTTTTAAACCAGCCTCTAACGCGCGTTGTACTAGCTTCTAACCGGCTTCAAGCCAGCTTCTAACCAGTACACTGGGGTATAGAATCCACCAAACAGCCCACCTGCTGATTTCTGTGATGTCGTTCTCCGCGACATAGAGCTCTTCCAGCCGTGGCCACATGGGGGCGCACTGGAGCACCTGAGAGTCAAAGAGCAGATCATTAATTGAGAAATCAACCATTATCAAATATGTCCACAATATTATCAAGTTCGATTTTATATGAATGACCATATAGTAAATAATGTCGTGACATGCTATGCCGTTCAAATGAAGTACATTTACTGAGATAAGTGAATCATTAGACGACAGTGAAGGCGGGAGTGACATCATGGTGCGAGGGCGTGGCCATACCTGCGTCCAGGTGAGCCGACAGCTGGCCAAGGACAGCACGGTCAGGCCGGAGAAGGCGTGGCTTAGAGACGTGGGGTCGGAGGACAGCGACAGGCGGTTGTGGCTGAGAGAGAGACCGGAAGTAGAGGACTGGTTAGAGTCAGGTGACCAGAAACACACAACCCCCCCCCCTCCTCTCCCCACCACTCTACCTGAGCAGCAGCTCCTTTAGTTGCTCCATGTTCTCTGTGATCTCCACCACGTTCTCCCAGCTGGACAGGAGGTTCCCACACAGGTCCAGAGATTTCACATCTACAACACGCTAAGGAGAGTACAACGCGCCAAGGTATACACATGCTAACACGCTAGGGAAAGCACCACATGCCATGGTATACACTATAACACGCTACCAACACGCTAAGGAGAGCACTACACGCACCATAGCATACACTAGAACACGTAAAGGAGAGCGCCACACGCCATGGTATACTCTAGAACACGCTAACAACACGCTAAGGAGAGCACCACATGCTAAGGTATACACTAGAACACACTAACAACACGCTAAGGAGAGCACCACATGCTAAGGTATACACTAGAACACACTAACAACACGCTAGGGAGAGCATAACACACCAAACCCAGGGGTAAAGGGGTCTGGACCACTTCAGACTGAAGATAAGATGATAAACTATTTATTTATCCCAGGAGGGATCTGGATCTGGGATATGTTTCTGTGATGCGTCACAGAGACAACAGACAATGAGAAGGATACCGGGCATGAAGGTCCGGATCTGGTCCCCGGGTCCAGGACTGCTGACCTCCCGCTGCCTCAAAGAGACCACTGCGAGACTGTCGGCCCTGCAAACACCCTCCTGATGACATCCCTGTCACAGCCTCCTGATGACATCACCTCCTGGGATGTCATCTAGTGTGTGTGTGTGTGCGTGTGCGTGTGCGTGTGCGTGTGTGTGTACGGTTAGACTTTATTTCTTCCTACCTGTTCTTGGTGAAGCCGGAGACCTCCACGGTCTTGGAAGCGATGGTCTGCTGACTAAACACCTCCTGCACGTTGAACTGGTAGAGGTCCCGCACAGCGCTCATGAAGTCCACCCCGAAGGAGGCCTTCTTGGGCCGCACGAAGGATCCCCCCGTGGGGTGTCTGAGCACAGTGCAATACAACTCACACTCTGATAGTCTGCACTGGGTCAGGGCACGGAAGGGACAGGGGTCAGGACTACCTGCAGGTGAAGTACTTGACGCCCTCATGGCTGCCGTCGTGTTTCCCACGCTCCGAATTGTCCCACTCCACGCCCAGCCACGGCCCTGACACAGACACAGACACACACATCGCTGCTTCATCCCTAGTCAATGTATGTAGAGTATGGAACTGGATTCTGAATGACAGTATGAAATACAAGTCAAAAGTACTGAACTCTGTCGGCTTCAATGTGATGAAGTTGGAGGTGGACGTATCATTAGTTCAGCGGATCCTATCACACCAACCCCGTGTATACCTGCTGTCGGAGGTACCGCTCCCACGTAGCGCACCGTGCCTCGCTCTCCCTCGCAGGACACCCGTCGACCGAGCGCCTCCGCCGGCATCTCCACCTCTCTACTGTCCGCTGCAGACATATTATGCACCACCTGCAGACGGCTGCTGCTGTCTCACACCCGATCTTCTAGAAGATGTTGAAACGCTGCCTCTAGTTTATCACTGACAAAACACTGTCACGGACTGTGGGGATTATTCACAAAAATAAAGTGAATAGAAGTTTAGGGGCAAAATAACAACTATTGTACGGGGGAAATTGGCATAATAGAATAACTATGTTGGAACCACCGCATAAATACCAGAGTTACTCATTGTTGCTCCCAAAAGGTTTGGCATCTCAAGAAAAATAGACCGGAAATGACATGTGTAAATGTTGCACCAAAACATTGCCGCTGACATTTGTTTTTTATAATTATTATTATCAGATCTTGATACGCGTCAAATATTTGTATGTCTTCTCGTTGATTTAATTTAAGAGATTAAATATATCATAATGGACTACTATTATTGTTAAGAACATCTAGGAACCTTCATTACTGTATGTGGTGCCGGTCGGACACATGAACAAGGCGGACGTACAGGGAAAACGTGAGAGTTGAAAGCAAGTTAATGTCCAAATGTTTACTTGAAGGGTTTTTATAGAGTTTAAACTGTATTGTCGCATGTTAGATATTAACCTGTAGAGCACTGCAGTATCGTGCGGAAAGTATTGGAAATAACTATGAAAAAGGAGCTTAAAACGAGGTTGGTCCACTTATTGTTTTTCCAATTATAAGATATTATGCTTGTAATAATTGTGTCTGTGGAACCTTCATATTCGTAGTGTTCTGCCTCTCGTTTGAGTGGTGGGCCGTAACTGTACAGCAGTCATCATTACCATGCCGTGTCTCTCCAGTGAGGCGGTCGAGTCTGACCAGAAGTCGGCGGACTATGAGGTGGGACAGGTCTGCGGCAGCTTGTTTCCAACCCCCCCCGCGGGGTCAGGGACTCTGTCTGCTTTGTTCAGTACAGCCGCCCCCGCCCCGCTGCTGTTCATTCCAGCCCCGAAGGTAAATACGAAACCTCTTGCGGTTGGATGAGCCATATTAAAATGTCAATAACAAGCGTTGAGTTTCATCTACGTTTTGTTGTTGCCATGGCAGCCCGTTGAAAAGATCCCGGAGGTCAAGAAGCAGACTGAGCCAGCAGGGGTCAAGACTCAAGCCCTACAACGCCAGAAGAAAGCACAGGATAAGCCTGCAGACTGTCAGCAGCTGGTAGACCGGTGAGTCCCTAGAGCTGCTAGTGGACCGGTGAGTCAGGCTGTGTTGCATAGTATTAAACTAAGGTTGTTGTATCCTGCAGGGAAAGCGCACTGCAGAACGCAGACAAACAAGAGCAACAGAAGAAGCAGCCGAAGGCAAACAAGAGGAAAACTGCCGTTGCCGTGGGAATGGATGAGGAAGAGGTGGTCCAACCAGCAAAGAGACCGAGGAACCCACCTTCAGCGTCCAACCAGGAGGACGAGGAGAAAAAGAGGAGGACGGTGTTTGTGGGGAACCTTCCGGCCAGCTTCACCAAGAAGGTAAGGCAGCGTTCTGCAGGACCCTCTGGTGAACTCCAGCGCCCTGTGACACCCCTTTGAGCATCTGTCTGGTCCTCCTAGGGCCTGCTGAAGCTGTTCAGAGAGAAGGGGGCCGTGGAGTCCACGCGCTTCCGCTCAGTGGTAAGAACACCTCCTCTCTCCTCCTCCCTGTTCTAGTGATGTCTCTAACCTTCTCCTCTCTCTCCTCCTGTACTAGTGACAAACTTCTCTAACCTCTGGGTGTGTGTGTGGCTCTCTACCCTTCTGTCCAGGTGAGGGAGGATCCAGCAGATTCTCTCAGAGTAGCGACCATCCAGTAAGTGTCAAAATATCCCATTGCCAAGCTAGCGGGGCACCATGGGTTGCCTGGATACCAGAGCCTGTCTGTGTCCGTCAGCATCCTTCAGAGCCTTGGTTGTGTCTTGTGGTCAACCTGTCGCTTTGGTCCACAGGCGTAAGGTTCACCCCATGAAGCAGAGTCTGAACGCCTACGTGGTCTTCAAGGACGAAGAGGGAGCGGGCAGGGCATTGGAGAGGTAGGGCAGCTCCCACCTCATCCTTCTATCGCTTGGCAACACATGAACTGCCAACAGTCACACCCACAACTTTTCCGCAGGAACGGGCTGGAGGTGGCGAAAGATTACATCATCCGAGTGGACAGCGTGACGGAGAACACGGTAGGTCACCTGACGATAGGGCAGAATGATCCCCAGAACACGCCTAGTCACCCGACGTCACCCAGAATAATCACCGGACCTTGCTTGGACACCTGACTTATCCTGAATGGTGGATCAGTGCCATGTTCCTCAACACTGACTCTCTCCTCCATGTTTCAGCATGACCACAAGAGGTCTGTGTTCGTGGGGAACCTGGCGTTCGGTGAGTAAATCTCTAGGCTGTCTTGATGTAGAATAACACATTCGCAATCGCAGTCCTGATGGCAGTGACCTGGGTTTGATTCCTGCATTTCTCCTATCTTCATCAATATACAATATATATGGATTGTTAAAACGAATAAATATATCCATGTATTGTGTCAACATATTCCTTATCTATGTATTGTGTGATGGGTGTAGAGCTGACAGAGGCGACGCTGCGGGAACACTTTGAGGGGTGCGGTGCGGTGACTGCCGTGCGTCTGATCAGAGATAAAAACACCGGGCTTGGGAAAGGCTTCGGCTACATCCTATTTGAGGTGAGGGCCTCACACATCACTTGCATAACGGAGACTGACGTAGCCATGTGAACCAGAAGTACAAGGCTAGTCATTGAATTAGTGGTAGGGCAGTAATGACAAATAAATCCTGCCTGTCGCAAGACTACTTCCTGTGTGTGACCTCCTGTGTGTGTGTGTGTGTGTGTGTGTGTGTGTGTGTGTGACCTCCTGTGTTTGTTTGTGTCCTCCTGTGTGAAGAGTGCCGACTCGGTTCAGCTGGCTCTGAAGCTGGACGGCTCCCCCCTGGCGACCCGTAAGGTCCGGGTCAAGAGGTCCGTCAAGAAGGATAAGAAAACCACGCCCACAAGTGCTGCTGCGGGAGGTGGAGCCAAGAAGGGGTCCACTGGCCCCGGACGAGGGGGCGGGGTGAAGGAGAGACCGGCGCCAGGGAAGGGTGTGAACGCAGCCGCCTTCCAGCGTCGCGTGGCGATGAAGACCAAGCCAGCCAAGCCTTCATCTTTCAGGGGAGAGATGGTCGACAGCACCAAGTCCAAGAAGAAGTTCCCGAAGATAAAGGGTTCGAAGACCAAGGGCCAGAAGCTCAAAGGTCAGAAGGCCAAGGGTCAGAAGCCTAAGGGTCAGAAGCCTAAGGGTCAGAAGCCTAAGGGTCAGAAGACCAAAGGTCAGAAGACCAAGGGCCAGAAGTAGAAGATTCACATTGAATAACCTTGTGGCCACGGGGGGACACTTGCAGAGTCTGGGACTTCCCGTTTAGAACCCACATGTTCTCCAGGGTTCTGAGGTTCTCCATACCGGAAACAGAGCCAACTTTTTTTACAATACAGTGGGGGTACCTGTATGTTATGTTAAGGGTCCCTGTTTGACCAATCACGAGTGGCCCCCAAATGTACAATGGATTGGTCAATCTATCTGTCCATCATAGATCTGGAGACTCCCATCTGTAATGTCACAACGTTCGATTAGGAGATGGTGTCGCCCACCTGGTGGTCGATGCAGGCCTGTCCTCTGTAAATACTGTAAATGAACCGTCAACACCAGGAAATAAAACAGCAGTCATTTCATTCACATTTTTTTACTTGGTTTTTTACATTTAAAGAGGGAGAGCCTCTTCAAAAGGTACAGAATCCATGACCATAAAAATAGTTTCAGTTTAACCATACAGGTGTTATAGCCGCAGTACAGCGTTGCTATGAAGAGGTTAGGTATCCTACTTACAGAAACATGACAACCTGACCAACCAATGAGTGGAGGGTATGCTTCAGACGGATGGTACACCGCCTGTATG
Source organism: Trisopterus esmarkii (assembly GCA_027123545.1). Lineage (NCBI taxonomy): Eukaryota > Metazoa > Chordata > Actinopteri > Gadiformes > Gadidae > Trisopterus > Trisopterus esmarkii. The sequence goes on from JAOPJL010000116.1 coordinate 16,908,097, forward strand.
GACCAATCAGACGTCTCAGAACAATAAAGAAACAATGCGTCATCAAATAAACATATCTAAAAAAAAGATTCCTTTGGGTTGCCGTGGTCACAGTCGAGCCACGGTTGCCACGGTGATAGATGTTTACTCTAGATCGTCTTCGCTGAGGCTCTGAGCAGTCACGATGCGCTGGGGATGGCAAGAGACAACACGGTTAACCCCTCGTCACATGACTGGGCGCCCTCCCTACCTTACTCCCTCTCAAATGGCTAGGACTTATCAGAACATTACATACCAACAGCGATAGCAATTGACATGCTTGATGATCAATTGATCAAACACGATCAATGTGGAAGCTACTGGGTCAGTGAACGAAGCTAGAACACAGCATAAGTGGAAGATTTAATCTAAAACAGGAAAAAATATTATTTAAGAGTGAATACCACTGAGTGCATCATCAATTGGTCTTAGCACAGCATGTAATGAGTACCTGTGTCAAGATCGGATGTCAATTAAGTAGAGCAAAGAAGGGGTTCAGGAGTCTCCGGATATAAACATGAATCCAGTGCATACCAAAACAAACTGCACAATTCAAGTGTACCGAGACTGACAAATCATTCTATTCTTTGGCACTACTGGCTGGTGGTGAGCAGCTTAGTGAGTGAAAAATAATAATAAATTAAAAAAAATACACATCCCCTAAAATCCAGTATTGATTGCCTTCTCATTTGTATAAATGAGTATTAGTATATATGAGTATTAGTATACATTAGTGTGTATTATTATACCTAATATACATTAGTGTGTATAATTATGTTTGTGAATGTGTATTTGTTCCCAATTGATAGTGGGCAGCTTGGCGAGGGTGTATTAGTATTACTGCTCAGTTAAACGCGTTATTTGCTTCAAGAGAGAATGTTGGTGTGAAATTGAACATTACTAATATATGGCAATGTTGTTTTCAATAAAAAAAAACATTTGCACAAAGCAAGCCGATCCACTTTTCCATGTTGATAAGAGCATTAAAATTACAAAAAGTAATCAAGGGTGTGCGATTGTGCGATTAATTAATTAAATATTTGAATCGTTTGAGAGCACTAATTAGTATGCATTAGTGTGTATATTAATGTACATCAGCTTATTGGTACCTGGCTGATCGTGGGCAGCTTGGTGAGTAACATCTGGAAGACTGGCGGTGGGAGGGTCTGCTGCAGCACCTGGAGCAGCTGCTGAGGCTGACCGCAGACCGCGATGGCATTGGTCAGGTGGTCAACACCCGTCTCGTAGTCACCTGACATACACACACACACACACAGGAAGCTGCGTGAGACCCCTAGCGCCTAGCTCACCAGTTAGCATTAGTGAACACAGTAGCCCACTCTGGTTGCTTTTGAGTAGTCCAACAGTTACTGTCCGGTCGTGAGGGACCAGCGGTCAGCAGGTAGCGGTGAACGAGTAAGCGTGTTGGCCTTTAGCAGGGTGCACATTGTGATGAATCAGCTAGCATGAGGTTAGCAGTACATCAACTATGCAATGGAGCAGTTTGCACAATAGTAGCTGTACATTAAACTAATATGGAGAAGTTAGCACGGTGGGGCTCACCCTGTGCCAGTAGCTCCTCCCCCAGCTGGATCTCTTCCAAGAAGAACTTCTGGACGGCCTCCGCATCCTTCAGGTCTGGGAGCTAAAAAACATTAGCTCCACGTTAGCTCAACAACAGTTTCCACTGAAGCATGAGGGGCTATTTTTTTGAGGGGCTATTTCCAATAACAGGGTTCAGAATACTATACTAGTTAATGAGTCGTAGTACTATCAAGTCCTAGAGCTACCAAGTCACTTATTTTTTAAAGATTTATTTTTGATTATACAGTGAGATAGTTAGGAAGAATCCCTCTATCTCTGTAAGAGATCTATCTCGCCATCTCTATGAGAGATATCTCAGGACATGCAGCAAAGGACCATGGGCAGAAATCAAACCCCGGGTCACTGCGTTCAGGACTGAGCCTTAATGGTACACACTCTTCCCAGTGGCCACTGGGGCGACCTCCATAGTACTAATGACTGAGTTAGTACTGCTGAGTGGGAGGTGTTAGAGGAGCTTACCTTGGACATCCCAGCCCGGTCCTTGGCCACCTTCTGCTTTCTCCTCCCTGACAGCGGGAGACAAACATTACTATTATTATTATCTTTATCTTGTGTCTCATGATGCATCTCACCCTACTTTGACAATGTGTGAAATATTGAGACAAGCTTGTGGCGTCCATATCACGTGATGCCCATGGTCGGGTACATCCCCCTACAGCAGAACCACACCACACAGCCTCAGGAGTGGGAGTCTGAATCTGATACCCCATAATAGCAACTTTAGAGATAGTAGATACTGGGTCCCTAGGCTAGTCCACTCCCTAAACTGGGCTGGGCTAGGGTAGGATCAGGGTCAACCAGTTTGTCAGCTTAGCATACTGCTGGTACCTAACCTTATAATCCATACATGCATCTTATGTCATCCCGGACAGGAAGCGAGAACGTATGTGATACACACATCTTCCGCATGTTGCACCCGTTAGCCTACCGACGCATGGAGGCTCAGCACAGACGAGTGACTGACTCATACCCGTTAGCCTACCGACACAGGGTCGTCCAGGACGGACAAGTGACCGATTAATACAGGTTAGCCTAGCTTAACGTTACAGGGACGTGTGCAGGACCGACTATTACCGGTAAATCTACCGTCAACGGGAGGTTCATCAAGGACAAGTGACCAAAACCCGTCTCCTCATGTAGGCAGGATTAATGTGTTCAAATTACCTAAAACAACCCTAGACGGCACGGTAAGCAAGCCACCGCTGCAGTGTAATCCACCGTGTCCATCGGGACGTGACTTCGGTGTTCGCCGGGACCACGATGACAGCTCCTCATGTCAGGCATGGGCGGTGAAGCTCGTTACTACTACCTGACACGATACACCGCATTTCTGGGGCCACACGACCAATGGAGGAGGGTTAGAAGAAGCAGAAGGAGCAGGAGGTTGGGAAGGGAGGAGGTCAAAACTCACGTTCCCGCAGCCTGTTCTTGAAGCTGGGGTCACTCCGTCTCTTACGGTCGAAGTAGATGCAGTAGCCGACCAGCAGCGCCCCGCAGAGCCCTGCCGCTAACGTGCTGGACCTCCCGCCCATCATTACTCCACGGAGGATATGTGTTGTTGATTACTCTGCGGTAATCGAACGGGTTTTTGTAATGATAGGGCAATCGGATCAATCGACGTCAGGCACAGAGGGAAGACAGGACCAGAAGGACCCCTTTTGGCTAGACATGCGCCGGCTGTCGGCGCCGAACGCCTGAGTAAATGTCGACCGAGCGTACTGAACACAGGTATAAGACTCGTGGGATTAGGATTTGCGTCGCTCAGGGGGAGCAATAGAGTATCGGATATGTTTTAAATTTATTGTAATTATCAAAATCCAAAATAAAAATACCAGCGAAAATAGTGTAGCCAATTTTATGTCAACCAGTAGAGGTCATCCATTCTCCGCGTAGTTCTTCACAGTTGGACTACGATAACGTGCACTTCTATGACACGGATGGCCAACAGGGGGCGCTGGCAGTCCATCATAAAGCCCAATCGAAACGAGCTAAAAGGTGTAACTGTATGACTGTGTACGTGGAGGGACTACGGGAGACAGGAGAGCCATTAAGGGGACCTCAAAGGTCACAAATGGCAATCTTAGAGGAGAGCCGGTCTGTTCTCTGTCGTCCTATCGCCATGACCACACCTGTGTCCCCCGCACGACTCAACTGTCGTCTCACCTATAAACCTCCCTGCTCTCTCCCTCTGTCGCTTTCACCCCCTCATTTTCTCTGCTTTACTCTCTGTCTCTCTCTGTCTGTTTGGCTCACCATCCAACCATCCATCGTCTCAAGCTTGACCACATGACCCAGTGTGACAAAGGGACCTTTGACCCGCTATGCTCCATTAATCAGCTTGCCTCTTTCTAAAAACCATAATACTCCTCCATCCCACTGATACTCCTACCGCATGTCCAAAAATCTGTCTGGGTCCTGCACACTGCATGTGTGTGTGTGTGTGTGTGTGTGTGTGTGTGTGTGTGTGTGTGTGTGTGTGTGTGTGTGTGTGTGTGTGTG
>JAOPJL010000116.1:16992921-17007692 GCA_027123545.1 Trisopterus esmarkii
TTTTGTTTTTTTTTTTTTTTTTTTTTTTTCTTATCTACCACCCCCCCCCCCCCCCCTCCCTCCCCTTTCTCCTTTGCCCCCCCCCCCGCCGGGCCCCCCGTCTTTTTTTGTGTGTTTTCCCCCCCCCCCCCCCCCCCCCCCAGGAACTCTGTGATGTTTAACAACGAGGTGATGGCCGATGTCTTCTTCATGGTCGGGCCCCCAGGGAGCACCCAGCGGGTCCCGGGTCACAAGGTCAGACTACACCACCCTGGTCACTTACACTACCCTAGCTACATACACCATGGTGTGTGTAGTTCTGTGGAACTATGGCTCTGCTGCTGTGGTTCTGTCCAACTGTGGTTCTTGTGTTCTGCAGTACGTTATGGCGGTGGGCAGCTCCGTGTTCCACGCCATGTTCTACGGAGAGCTGGCCGAGGACCAGGAAGAGATCCGCATCCCAGACGTCGAACCGCCGTCCTTCCTGGCGATGTTGAAGTGGGTCCTCCTCCCCTAAGCCAGCACCAATACACTCATACCAGTAACCATTTCATACCATTATCCACCATGGACACACTCCCAGCAAAATAACTGTCTTCACACACCTGCTCTCCTGCCCCTCCATCTCCATCTCCTCGGGTTCACCCATCTTCCATCGTCACATGTCGTAGAGGCAAGGCCGAGGGGAGTGAGGTGTGCGTTGTTTAGGTGTGGTTTCCGTCCTCCCCAGGTACATCTACTGCGACGAGATCCAGCTGTGTGCCGACACGGTGCTGGCCACGCTGTACGCGGCCAAGAAGTACATGGTGCCCCACCTGGCGCGGGCCTGCGTGTCCTTCCTGGAGGGCAGCCTGAGCGCCCGCAGCGCCTGCGTGCTGCTGTCCCAGAGCTGCCTGTTCGAGGAGCCCGAGCTCACGCAGCGCTGCTGGGAGGTGATCGACGCGCAGGCCGAGCTGGCGCTGCGCTCCGAGGGCTTCTGCGACATCGACGCCCGCACGCTGGAGAGCATCCTGCGGCGGGAGACGCTCAACGCCAAGGAGCTGGTGGTGTTCGAGGCCGCGCTGGGCTGGGCGGAGGCCGAGTGTCAGCGGCGGGACCTGGACCCCAGCGCAGAGAACCGCCGGCTGGTCCTGGGGAAGAACGTCTACCTGCTGCGCCTGCCCAGCATGCCCCTGGACGACTTCGCCAACGGGCCCGCGCAGTCGGGCCTGCTGACGCTGAGCGAGACCAACGAGCTCTTCCTGTGGTTCACGGCGCTCAACAAGCCCGAGCTGCTGTTCTGCAGCACGCCGCGGCCCGGCCTCCCCGCCCAGCGGTGCCACCGCTTCCAGTCCTGCGCCTACCGCAGTAACCAGTGGCGCTACCGCGGCCGCTGCGACAGCATCCAGTTCGCCGTGGACAAGCGCATCTTTGTGGCGGGCTTCGGCCTGTACGGGTCCAGCTGCGGCTCGGCCGAGTACGGCGCCAGGATCGAGCTCAAGCGGCAGGGCGCCACCGTGGGCCACAACATCGTCAAGTTCTTCTCCGACGGCTCCAGCACCACCTTCCCCGTGTGGTTCGAGTACCCGGTGCAGGTGGAGCCGGACACCTTCTACACGGCCAGCGTGGTCCTGGACGGCAACGAGCTCAGCTACTTTGGCCAGGAGGGCGTGACGGAGGTGCAGAGCGGCAAGGTCACCTTCCAGTTCCAGTGTTCCTCGGACAGTACCAACGGAACCGGAGTCCAGGGGGGGCAGATCCCAGAGCTGGTCTTCTATGCCTGAGGCTGGACTCAACTAGAGGGGGGGAGGGGGGACCCGCGGAGTGTAATCACTGCCTTAATAAACACTAAGCCTTCTTCCACACCTGATATGAGATATGAGTTCTCGTGTCGACACTTGACTGGACTACATTCCAGAGGTTCCTACATTCCAGAGGTTCCTAAAGGAGACGCCTCACCACAGATGGGTGCTCTTACCCATCATGGCTGCTGCTCATTTTGATATTCAGGATCAAATCAGTTTTCCTTTTTTTTAAATCTGCGTTATTATTGTGTATGAATTTGAAAGGAGTGAAGGACAGCATAATTCCTCTCGGTGGAGGTGAAGTGTTGGTGCCATGTTTTCATCACTAGTTCAAGAAAACGGTCCTCTACAAACTACAGTTCCTTATCCATTTGATCTTATGTTGGTCATGCTGATACCCAGTTTGATGTGTTTTGCAGTGGCCGTGTGGGTACTGCGTGTTGATTGGTGCGTGGCTGGGAGGGAATGGCTGATTGGCTGGCTGCAGTGTTGGAAATAAAGGAAATATTTATCTACAGTCACTCATTATTTAACACAGCTGTTACAACCACATGTTACATTAAAACCAAAACATTATTCCAATCCATATTTAGCTGAAATCATTCTAATCCAGCCATATGACATTGTTATCCTATTTTAGATGACAATTCAAATCCATTTTATACCAAATCATTATAATCCATTTTGGGATGACATCGTTGCAATCCACTTTTAGATGATATCATTGTAATGCACCTTAAGATGACATCATGAGGCCACATGTGATTTAGTCCAGGTGAGATGGTCCTCTGATCAGCTGTACTAACAGGTCTGGACCAAAACCCTCCTGCTGCTGTCTCCCCACGGACAGAGGAGAGGAGGAGTCTCCTCAAGGGCAGGGGAGAGGAGGAGTGTCCTACATGAGTCTGGGCTTCTTGCTGGCCTGGAACTGTTGGGTCTTGTTCTTGACGGACTTGACCAGCAGAGAGAGACTTGGGTCCAGACCCTTCTTCTCAGCGCCGCCCGCCACCACTTCCTGTGTCTGCGTGGGCACTTCCTGTTTCCTGCGGCGATGGGTTTCCTGCTGGGCGCGGCGCCGGAGCTTCTCGGCCACGATGGTGTCCGTGCCGCGCGTCTTCCGGAAGTTGGGGTCCGACGGGTCCAGGTTGAACAGGTGGGACGTGAACACTTTCTGGAACCGGGGGTCTGCCACGTCCACCTACACACACACACACACACACACGAACACACACACACACATTGAACTGATGTTTCTCTTTCTTCTAACCAAACTTATTGTAAGCCGCTTTGTATTATAATAAAGTATTATTATATATATATATTATCTAACTTTAGATTGGATATTATACATGGTGTATTTATTATATTGTATATTACAGTATAGTTCAGATTGGATATTGTTATATTTCCCATGCAGTAGATCATAGTATATTTAAATGCTTTATCTAATGATATTGATCTCATATCGTTCTCCTGGTGACCACTTCCTGTGCTGACCTGGAAGTGGTCCTGCGGGAGGTCCTCCTGGCCCTTCTTCTGTAGTTTCTTCTTCTTCTTCTTGCTGAGGTTCTGCATCTCAACGATCTTCTCAAAGTTGAAGTGGTTGTGCTTCTCATCCTCATCATCTCCCATCAGCAGAGACATCTCCGCCTGAGAGACAGCCAGGCCGACACAGACGGGCAGACAGACACAGGCAGTGTTTTAGTTCAGTTGTTAGAATACAGCAGAATTAGTTCTGTATGTTTTAAAAATAAAAACACGGCTTGGGTCCGATTTTATGAACCAAAACTGTTGCTGCAGCTTATTTTCCAGAGCGGCTATTAGGTTGATGAAAACACAAAAGCTTTCTGCAGTGATTTGCGTTTACCACAATATGCTCTCAGTTCATGAGCACTAACTCAAAGCCTCCGCGTGTATATGAACAACTTGCAAAATAAAATATGGCTTGTTTACTAAAATCGGTCATAGATTGCAGGCTTAATCTAGCTTGAATCTGCCTCATCTTCAATTACTCACGGATGCCATCTCAACCATCAGTGGACCGGCAACAAGGCGCGGTCACAAGGAACATGGCATCTTTTGAACTATTTTCTTATGGTTTCACTCCAGTATTGTGGCTTGTACTACGGAGCAGCTTATTTGCGGCATTTGAAACAACCCCATTTTACCACTCCTGCGGCTTTTATTAAGTTCTGTGTTAAGTTCTGAAACCTTTCTCTTCTCCAGCTCTTCATCCTCCTCAGAACTCTCCTCTTCCTTATTCTTCGTTGGTTTCTTCCTCACACCTGCTGCAAGGAGGAGAGGCCAACCAGACAGGAAGTCAATGCTGGGTCAGCAGAGTTCAACATGTATGCTAACTGGATAACCATCAGTCCTGCTGAAGGACTCTGTATGATTGGCTGTTGCTAACGAGGTACCTGAAGTGCCCAGCTCCTCAGCGAAGTAAGGGTCGTTGAGGTCCACGTCTGATGGTACGTCATCGTCTTCATCTTCATCAAGGAGGTTGGACTCCGCCTCCCCCTGGAGAAAGAGACTTGCTGTTGCGGTGTGTGCATTACCACATCAAACACACGATACAAACACACCCCACTTCTATAACCACACATCAAACACACGACACTAACACACCCCACCTCCTGGTCCTCGTCTGTAACTACACATCATCAAACACCCCACCTCTTGGTTCCTCCTCTGTTTCCTCCTCTCCTTCTTCTTCTCCAGGTAGTCCTCCCAGGGGGTCCGCTGCTCCTGAACCTCCATCTTCTGCTTCACCAGCCTCTCCGTGGTCTCCCTCAGACCTGTTGCCATGGGAGACACTCTCACAGTCCACTCCCACTTCTCTGCCATCCAGCCCTCTCCCCCCTCCCTCCATCATTGACAATAAGGTGGTCTACTAGATGTTCTGGACCAGAGGCTGGTCTACTAGATGTTCTGGACCAGAGGCTGGTCTACTAGATGTTCTGGACCAGAGGGTGGTCTACTAGATGTTCTGGACCAGAGGGTGGTCTACTAGATGTAGAGCACCAGAGGGTGGTCTACCTACCAGGGACCCAGGACACCTCCATCTCCATCTCATTGTCTCCTCTTTGCAGGCTCTCCTTCTGCTGGATGCCCTTCAGCAGCTCTCGGTAGCGGGCGATCTGCTCCTCTCCACTCTTCTTCTTGTTCTTCCGTCTCTTCCTCTTTTCATCCTCCTCCTCCTCCTCCTTCACTGGCGGCACTTCCCTCTGCTCCCCTGGAACAGGAACCCCAGTGTCTTGGTTTGGAGGGTCCACACCTGCCAGCTTGTCTTCGGTCTTCCCTTGCTCCTCTTCAGACTCCACTGCTCCACCCTGCTGGTCCTCCTCGTCTTCCTCCTCGCTGGAGGAGGCCAGGTAGGCGTTGAAGTCCATATCCAGGAGGTCAGACTTGTTGAAGTTCCTGTTGAGGGCCTGGATGCGGTCGTGGTCTGTCTCGTCCCAGGTCACCTCCACCTGTCGCAGGAACACCTCCACTTCAAACACCTGGCTATGTGTGTGCGTGCGTGCGTGGGCATGTGTGCGTGTGCGTGTGTGTGTGCGAGTGTATGTACCTTGGAGGTAGCGGCAGCAGAGGAGGTGAACAGTTTGGGGGTGTAGGTGGAGAGCTCCACCTCTGTGGCAACCTCTTTGGGCTCCTCATCAAACACCACGTCGTCTGGAATGAAACTGGTGCACACAGAGGACACAGGACAGTCAAACTACCGTCTTCACAGGACAGTCAAACTACCATCTACACACAGGACAGTCAAACTACCGTCTACACACAGGACAGTCAAACTACCGTCTACACACAGGACAGTCAAACTACCGCCTAAACACAGGACAGTCAAACTACCGTCTACACACAGGACAGTCAAGTCTCTGGTCCAGTTTCTATAGACTTGTCTCTATAGTTCCTGGTATAGTTTCTATAGTCTCCGGTCTAGTCTCTTTAGTTTCTGGACTACTCCCTATAGTCCCCAGTCTGGTCTCTGGCCCAGTCGCTGTTCTCGACTCACCGCAGGTCCAGGATAGAGCTACTGCTCTCGTACTCAAAGCCGTCACACTCGCTGTAGAGTTTGGCTGCCGTCTCTGCAGAGTCACACTCCACCACGGCGAAGAAGTAGCGGAGACGCTTGAACTGGTAGTCCCGCAGCTTCTCCCTGTGCACCCTGCAGTAGAACACACCTTGTCACTCACCAGCTGACCCATCTGTATTCATGTTGATCACAAAGCCTTCCTACATCACTATTGATGTCAAAGTATTCCTGTTCACTATTGATGTCTAAGTATTCCTGTTCACTATTGATGTAGTACATATATAGAATGTATGTTGCTAACTACTACTCACTACTTCTAAGTGAGTTGATTTAATAGCATAAAGGAGTCGTACTTCTCTTCCTCCGAGTCCTTCTCCGGGTCTTCAGGGAGGCTGACCAGCAGCTCCAGAGGTCCCTGACTCTGTTCCATCTGTAGCCGCTCCTTCCCGAACTCAGACGGGTAGATCTGGATATACAATTGATTATATACGTTAAGATATATTAAACACATTTTATACAGGATATATACATGAGATGTATTATACAAACATTATATACAGTGTTGTGTAGTATGTAATGTGTCATAGTATGTAAATATAGTGTCATAGTGTGTAATAGTGTGCATATTTAGTGTCATAGTGTGTAAATGTAGTGTAATAGTGTATATATAGTTTAATAGTTTGTGTATATACATAATGTCATTCTGTTTAATAGTTTGTATATATGGTGTAATAGTGTGTATACAGTGTAATAGTGCGTATATAGAGTGTCATTCTGTGTAATGGTGTGGGTATATAGTGCAATAGTGTGTATATATGTAGGTTCACCTTGACTGACAGCACCACCCCTCCTGCTGGTTTGAAGGAGTTGAAGAGAGCCAGCAGATCTTTAGCCTTCAGGCGGTCCCAGTCCAGGTTACACACAGCAAGCCGGGGCCACACCTACACACACAACACACAAAGCTGTACCAAAATACACAACCTGACCAGTCCAGGTTACACACAGCTAGCCGGGGGCCACACCTAAACACACAACACACAAAGCTGTACCAAAGAATTGACTCCCCCTCCCCTTTGTTACCTTTGCATTTACTACCCACGATGTGAAAGTTTCCCTCTAAAAATCATGTACACCCATTGTCTCATGGAGTGTAATTCCGTCCCAAACAACAGTAATGTCTGGAAATGATGTAGCTGTTCCCCGTAACTTCAACTCCAGCCACTATGGGCTGCTGATGAGAACCTCAAAGCCCCATCTGGGAAACATCTCTCACCTCTTCCCTGCGGGGGGCGTCTTTACACAGGTCACCCCAGTCGTGTTCGATCTCCTCTTCCTCCCGTCGGAGTAAGGACTCAACTTCATCTTCCTCCTCGTCTTCATCAGAGCTGGTCTCTACGTTGCCCACCCCCCTGGCCAGGTCGGGCTCACTGTCATCCTCAGAGTCCAAACCAGACTCCTCCTCCTCCTCCTCCTCCTCTCCGTCATCACTGCCCCCTTCCAGCTCAGAGTCGTCCTCCTCACCTTCCTCATCTGGGAAAAGCTTTTGTTTAGTCCTTGAATCACCAACATGCTAACAGCTTTTGTTTAGTCCCTGAATCACCCACAAGCTTACAGTCCTGTGCACTAGAGACGCGTTGAGACCCCGATCCCGAGCGTGAGAGACGCTCCATGCCGGAGGAAGCCCGGGTTATGCGCCCCTCCGCGTGACGCCATGCCAGCCATCACACGGTACACAGCAGCGGAAATCAAACTAAAGCTATGATATGTTGTCTTCCTATCTGACTTGCTCTCATGAGCAAGCATGCAAGAACCTACCGTCTGCCTCTTTGGACGGCCCTCCTGTCTTCATCGACACCTTCTTTTTTCCTTCCCTCTTGCCCGGCTCCTCCACCTCCTCGCCCTCAGACTCAGAGAGGTTGTAGAAGCGCTTGAGGTCCTCCTTGGCGGTGTGGTTGACCGGCCGGCCCCGCTTGTCCACCGTCTGCTTCACCTGGAAGCGCTTGTCCTTGAACATGGCCTGGAAGCGCTTGTCGATCTGGACCTTTTTCTCCCGGTCGGGCATCTCCCAGAACCGCGGGTCCTTCTGCACCCGGCGGAACCGCGCATCCTCGCTTGGCTTCTTCGACATGGCCGACTCTGCTACCTGAGACAACAGGTGGAATAACTACCTGGAACACAGGTAGATATACGGGGAATTAAACTACCTGAGACAACAGGTGAATGACTACCTGGAACAACAGGTAGATATACAGGGAATTAAACTACCTGAGACAACAGTTTACTATACTGCCTGGAACAACAGGTAACTAAACTACTTGAAACAGCAGGTAAGTAAACTCCCTGAACAGGTAGACATACAGGTAGCTAAATTATCTGGAACCACAGGTCGCTCACAGGTCTGAGCTACCGGCTAACTGAGGCCAGATCAGAGTCAGTCAGCGTTAATTCATGGGTCATTCTTCAACATCTAGGGAGAGTTGAGTATCATAGTTGACTCATACAAGGTTGCAGTGCCTAGTAATCATAGTAGCTATATCAGGTTGGTAGTTAAAGTAGTTATATCAGGTTGGTAGTAGTAATCATACTAGTTATATCAGGTTGGTAGTAATAGTAGTTACATAAGGTTGGTAGTTGTCATCGTAGTTATATCAGGTTGGTAGTCATCATATTGGTTAGATCAGGTTGGAACTGAAGTTAGATCAGGTTGGTAGTTATCATACCAGCAGTAACTAAATGTAGCCGATAGTAAAAGAAAAACATTTGCGTTTAACGGGGAGAGCCACAGCCCTTCCCTTACCTTATATATCGGTAACGTTTATCTGGCAGATTTACATTGCAGACACAGCGAAGCAACATTACGCTAGTTTAGCAGCAGCTAACTTAAGAGTCTGCAACATTTACATGGAGGGAATGGAACATAAATCAACACCACATAATGACAAATTATTTATCAACATTATATCCATAAATCGTCAAAACAGTAACGTGTTTAAATGCTCATACCAAGTTGTGTTAGTCTGGTCGTTTACACACGTGTTTTCCCGGCATGCATTACTTCATTGACCTTTTTGCCCCGCCCTTTTTACTACAGTAAGAGAACTTGGACAAACTGACCTAACAAGGAGAAAATGTATTTAAATTACTATTTATTAAACAATTGCATGAAATACATGTGCATCAATTATATGTATAAACGTCCGAAATTGCCGTTTGCATACTGAAATGGGCTCAACGTAGTAAATGTAAAAATAAAACAGCAACTAAATTCAATCCAGTTCCGGTTCGGCGGAATCCGTTATCCAGTCCATGTTTTCTGGAGTTGTTTCCTTGAGGTCAGTCTATGTGGTCGACAACAGTGTGTCTGTTTTGCAATGTAGGGAAACATTCTTCAAATTGTAGAGTCATTCCAAGCAAAGGAACGACAGGTCGAAAATGAATAAGCTCGTCAGTAATTCCCGGACCCGAGTCCTAATGACCTGCAGGACTTGGTTCGCCCATCCCCAAAGAGGTGTCCTGACAGCGGCTCCAAACTCCCAGAAAAGCCGCCTGGCATCCCTCAACCCTGCGCCTCCACAGAGGACAGAGTCCCGCAGGCACAGGTCGGGAGGGACAGGGATGAATGTGTTCGACAGAGAGATGAAGCGAAGACAGAGGAAGTGGGCAGCGTCGCTACAGGGGAGCCAGCAATTTGACTACCTGAGAGACGAGGTAATGACTAGCATATCGCCTCAGGTTCAGTGGATAAGTTGGCATGAGACAAACATTTCCCCATGGCCATACATCAACACCATATGCATTCAACGTAATAACGACTGTAATAACGAATATCAAAAACATAACAATAATTCCAAAATAGTAACACAAATGAATTAACACAACTGTTACATTATGTTAAACGACTATTTGTAGCAGGTCAATTTAACTTACCGGACTGACTGCCCACAATATGAGTAGTTGTATTACATGTAGCAGGTTGAATGGAGCTTGTCATAGTGCTGAATGAGGAGATGATTTGGGTTGTTGGGGGATGTTCTGCAGGTGGGGAGTCGCGTGGCGGACCGGGTCTATGACATCGCTCGGTAAGTAAAGACACCGCATCACCACGCTTGTCCTATATGCTGACCGATCCGAGTTGAAACGAAACGTCTGTACACATTTGTACACATGTAGTTGAGTTTAAGGTTTCAAGCTGTGTTCACAGTCGGTCAACTCTGCATGGCAGTGGCCTCAAACCCAAGGACCCCTCATTAGTCTCCAGACCCCATTGTGAGCCCAACTAGTATTAGCTACACACTTGTTTTAACCCCATCGAACCACACTAACTAGTAGTTGGCAGTTAGTTAGCTCATGGATAGAAATACTATGGCAATCATTATAATAGTCTGTATGTACAGGATCTTTCAAACCTGTGAATGTTGTTGGTATTTGGTTCTAAAGGGTCTGTGTTTCTGTCTGTCTCCAGAACCTTCCCCCTGGCTCTGGATTTGGGCTGTGGGAAGAGCCACATCGCCCAACACCTGAGCAAGGTACACTCTCCTCCGGCGTCTTTAACTTGTGGATCAATCAGTGTTTGATTGATATATGTATCATTGATTGACCTGTGGCCTGGTTCCTGTCCCTCAGGATGTGGTGGAGCGTTTGGTCTTAGCAGACACCTCAGAAGACCGCCTGGTGAGTCTCCAGGTCCATACGGAACATCTTCCATATTCTGCCTCAAAACGTCTAAACGTGTACTTCTACTAACATGAGACAGGACAGGTGGGGCCTACAGCTGATCGAGTACATTGTAGGCAGTATTTTAGCAAGTGTTGTACATTGAAGTAATTTCAAACAGATAGGTAGACGCATGCGTAGTTGTAGACTGAAGTGATATTGAGGTAGGAAGTGGAACAGATAGGTAGTGTTAGACTGAAGTGATATGGCAGTAGGAAGGGGTACAGATAGGTAGTGTTAGACTGAAGTGATATGGCAGTAGGAAGTGGAACAGATAGGTAGTGTTAGACTGAAGTGATATGGCAGTAGGAAGGGGTACAGATAGGTAGTGTGAGACTGAAGTGATATGGCAGTAGGCAGGGGAACCGTCAGGGAGTTGTAGACTAATTATTTTCCCTCCAGAACCAGAGGTCCGCCTGTGAGATCCCAACCCAATGTGTACTGGCTGACGAGGAGTTCCTGCCCTTCCCAGAGAACACCTTTGACCTGGTGCTCAGCAGCATGAGGTAATAACCTTTAACATCTGATCTGGTGCTCAGCAGCATGAGGTGATTACCTTTGACATGGTCAGACAGGAGATTAGCATGAGGTCATGACCCTAACCTGGTGCTATCAAAGGGCAACAGGAAGACAAAGATGATGTCGATGGAGAATATTCCCTCTAGTGATCAGCTAGCTATTTATCTACACATGGGCATGTCTGGTCATACCTGAGGGTTACACAGATAGATGGGATATACTGTATGACTTCAATACAGCTTTCAATCCCAGTTGCTCTCCCAGGGCTCCACTGCCCTAATCCTAAAACCTCTAAAGGAGACCATGAACAGGAACACAGAGGCGGACCCTCCTTCCTTACTCCTTTGTGATAGAAGCTGAATGGAAGGACGCAGAATGGTAGCATAAACAAGACCAACTGAGGTTGGGTTAGATTAAGTTGTTTGAAATCTTGTCATCCACCAGTTTCTGCCCGTCTCCTCTAGTCTGCACTGGATCAACGACCTGCCGGGAGCCTTCAGACAGGTACGGCCCAACATTTAGACAGGTACAGCATTAAGTCAGCTCCAACGTTAAGACGTGTCCAGCATTAAGACAGGTCCAACACTACCACACGTCCAGCATTTCACAAGGGCTGCTATGCTCATCTTAGAGCAACAGCAGAACTCCCACTTTGTAGTGATCATAGTAGTTGGATCAGATTGGTAGTTATCATGGAAGTTATATCAGGTTGGTAGTTATCATAGTAGTTATATCAGATTGGTAGGTATCATTGTAGTCATATCAGGTTGGAAGTTATGGTAGTTCTATCCGGTTTGTAGTTATCATGGATGTAATATCAGGTTGGAAGTTATCATAGTAGTTATATCAGGTTGGAAGTTTTCATAGTAGTTCTATCAGGTTTGTAGTTATGATACTAGTCACATCAGGTTGGAAGTTATCCTACCAGTCCAGCCAGTGGGAGCAGCATCTGACGTAGCTGGCCGTGCGGTGCTCCCCTCCAGATCCAGTCGGTGCTGAAGCCCGACGGGGTGTTCATCGGGGCGGTGGTGGGCGGGGAGACGCTGTTTGAGCTGCGCTGCTCGCTGCAGCTGGCGGAGACGGAGCGCGAGGGTGGCTTCTCCCCCCACATCTCCCCCTACACCGCCGTCAGTGACCTGGGGAACCTGATGGGCCAGGCCGGCTTCAACATGCTCACCGTGGTGAGGACCCAGTTAGAGTCAGCAAGCACCCAGCTAGGACCAGTTAGAACCATGTTAGAACCAGTTATAACCATGGTAGAACCAGCTAGGAGCAGTTTCAACCCAAAGTTTGAACCGCGATAAACAAGCTTTCAAGAGAGAAAAAAGAGAGTGAACACTTCTACAAGTTTGAAGTTGTAGAACCATGTAAGAACCGGCTAGGAATCGTTTGGAGAGGTAAAAACGATGTAAGAACCAGCTTGGACCTGTTTGAACTAGTTAAAACCAGCTAAGACAAATTTGAACCATGTTAGGACCAGCTATGAGCAGTTAAAACTGGTTGGAACCATGATAAAACCAGCTTGGAACAGCTTGATCCAGGAGCAGGTAGGGGTCAGACAGTACAGAGACAGGTCACTAAGGAGCAGGTAGGGGTTAGACTGTACAGAGACAGGTCACTAAGGAGCAGGTAGGGGTTAAACTGTACAGAGACAGGTCACTAAGGAGCAGGTAGGGGTAAGACAGTTCAGAGACAGGTGATTAAGCAGCAGGCAGGGGTTAGATAGTACAGAGACTGGTCATTGAGCAGCAGGTAGGGGTTAGATGGTACACAGACTGGTAATTGAGCAGCAGGTAGGGGTTAGAAAATGGGTGACTCTCTCTCTTCTGCAGGATCTGGATGAGATCCAGGTGGACTACCCCAGTATCTTCGAGGTCATGACGGATCTGCAAGGTCAGACACATCACGCACCTTACATCCTGCCATCCATTGATGAGTGTTTAGCAGCTCCTAATCGCTCTCTCTCTCTCTCTCACTCAGGGATGGGCGAGAGTAACTGTGCATGGAACAGGAAGTCCGTCCTCCACAGAGACTCCATGCTGGCAGCGGCGGCTATCTACAAAGGTAGGCACAAGTCCACTCCAGGAGGATCCTTCCTGGGCTGGGGCTAGTCTAGGGGAGTATGAGAGGCAGTATTATTGAGGTGTGTAGGCCGGGTCCCAGTACAGCAGTACAAGCAGATGACAGAACAACAACCACACGATTAATGGGGTCTCCTGCTGAACCTTCTGAATGTCTGAGCATGGGACCCAACGTCCTCGCTCTCACCACGGTCTGCACCTTGGAGAATCTGTCTCCAGCAAGGATAGGGGTGGTTTGGGAGGGGTTGCTTAGTGGTAGGTTATTGGTGGGGTTGGTTAGTGGAAGGTTATTGGTAAGGTTAGGATAGTGGTAGGGTGAGGTTAGTGGTAGGGTTGGGTTCGTGGTTGGGTTAGTGGTAGGGTTGGTTAGTGGTTGGATTAGGTTTGTGATAGGCTTAGGTGAGTGGTAGGGTTAAGTTAGTATTAGTGGGTTAGGGTTAGGGTTAGTCAGTGGTGGTTAAGGGTTAGGGTTAGGGCACCACTTAGTCAGTGGTGGTTAGGTTCATGGTAATAATAGAGATTAGGAAAACTGTACTGTGGTCTATCTTAGAAAGAGGAAGTGACTGTTGCTGTGGGTGATGCGGTGCAGAATGTGTCCACTTCCTGTTTGGTGTCTTCTCTCCCTCTGATAATATCCTCCTCACCGACACTGACTGCAGAATATAACTTTAAATGTTGAACTGGTTCGACCCGTCCCCAGAGATGTACGGTCACCCAGACGGCGGTGTTCCCGCCACCTTCCACGTCCTCTACATGATTGGCTGGAAGCCTCACGAGTCACAGGTAAACAGGATGTGACATCAGGACAGTGTTTTGTGTGCGGTGGTCGGTTGTCGTACCAGCGCGTTTCCCTTTGTCTTCAGGCCCGGCCGGCGAAGCGAGGATCGGCTACGGTGTCGTTCGGCGACCTGACCCAGGTGGGCCGCACCGTCACCAAGGAAACGCCGTAGAGACTCCCGACCTCGGCCAGAACATTCTATTCATGTTATAATAATGTACATAGTGTGGGATTTAAATGGTTTTCCTTTTTAAAAATGAACCGCAATAAACAAGCTTTGAGAGAGAAAAAAAAAGAGAGTGGGTGTTTTTTTGCGTAACATTAACATTATAGAATGAGGTATTAATACTATGAATTGTTCTTATAATGCCTGCTTTTTTAATTGTGTTTATGTATATTGTGGACCTGATGTAGATGTTTCTAAACTTAGCACAAAAAGTAAGGAAATTTGTGTTTGGTTGATTATTTCTCTGTGGTAACAATGCTTTTTGGCAATAAATCTTATACCGTTGGAAAGCCTGTATAGTTCCCTTTCAAATGGTGCCCCATTTGTAAGGAACATGCACTTGAGGGATGACCAGCAGAGCTGAGTATGTGGGTTGCGCCCATGAAAAATTTGCCAAATCATCTCTGCCAATGCCAAACAGGTTATTCTGCCATTGACTCGTTTGGTGTTTGGTGGATTGGATGATTGAAGTTTGAAGAAACAAGACATATTGGCAATTAAACAATTGATTCATTTCACAAACAGGAGCCTCAGTAGCGTGTGGAAGAACCATACACAGCCACAACAGCCTGGCCCCTCCTCCTCATGCTGGTCACCAGCCTGGTCACACTGCTGTGGGATGGCATCCCATTCTTCAACCAGCATTTGTCGC
>JAOPJL010000116.1:17026793-17038799 GCA_027123545.1 Trisopterus esmarkii
AGAGAGAGAGAGAGAGAGAGAGAGAGAGAGAGAGAGAGAGAGAGAGAGAGAGAGAGAGAGAGAGAGAGAGAGGAGGGTTATAGGCAGGGGAACTATGTGAGGTCTTAAACTGGTTCTGATTGGGTGTGGGACCTGGTTCTGACCTGTGTGAAGTTGATGGTGAAGATGGCGTGGGAGCGGCTGCTCGTGGCGTTCATCCCGGTGCTCGCCGTGGTGCGCTTGATGTTCCCCGCCTCCATCAGCTCCTCCACGTCCCTGTAGTTCTGCACCAGGTGCTTGGACAGATCTGGATCAACAAGAGATGAGTTTAGATCTGGATTCACATTAGAAATGAGTTTAGATCTGGATTCACATGAAAGAGGAGTAAAGATGTAGATTCACATGAGAGACGGGTAAAGGTCTAGATTCACACGAGAGATGGGTTTAGATCTGAATTCACATGAGAGACGGGTTTAGATTTGGATTCACATGAGAGAGGTGGTTTTCAGCAGAACTGGATTCAGAACTCAAGAACACCAGAACATTAAATCATTAAGAAGTCAAGTCTCACTGGGGGGACAGAAGGGTAAACCTCATACCACCAGGACCGGGTCTACAGTACATCGGGTCTGGTCAGGCCATCGTGGACCAGGAGGGGGAGGGTCTTACCCTCTACATACGGCCCATCTTTGGGGTGCTCCCGGACCCGGAGGTTGAAGGTCTCGGTGGTCTTTCTCCTCAGCAGGTCCCTCACACACTCGTTATAGATCTCCAGGTAGCTGCAGGACCCACGCCCCACATGGTTTACTACTGAATTGGTTATTTTGGTTGCTCTATTGGCTGCTATTAAGTTATTCATTTTCTTATTGGCTTGTTCCGCAATGGCTATTACTCATTTGTTGAATGAAATTTGTTGGATTGGATGGATGTGACAACAGCCTGTACTAAATGGTGTTTATTCTCCACGTGGTTCTATCTTGGCGGTTCTTAGGGCTGGTGCTCCAGCATGGTTCCATCATGGCGGTAGGGTTAACTCACCTGACCTCGGTCCTGAATGAGGCCGCGTCCCAGCGGGTGGTCCCGGCAATGCGGCTGAACAGACCCTCACAGATCCTGGGAATGAGGCCCACGTCGCCCTGGAGGTTGATCACAAGGTCAGACCCCCCCCCGGTACACACCGCCCCCGGTCCACACCACCCCAGGTCACACCGACACTGCCCCGATCCACAGGCCAACCACAGGCTCTCTTGTCGCCCCAGAGCTAATGCTAATGCTATTTCCAGACCACTCAGCTCTCATTTGATGAGACTGCCTCATTAAACAGAGTAGAATAAGAATAGACAGATCTATATTTGCTGTATAGACACAGGGTCGGCTCACTGGGCCATAAGTGAACAGGAAAAGAAACACAGAAACAACCCAAGGAAGGAACCTAAGGATTGGCTATATAGTACGGCTAGGTTCTATAGATAGCGTTAGCATCAACAGATAGCAGGTCTACACAGACTATGCCCCCCTGGCTCCCTCTTATCACTGTGGTCTCTCCCATCATGCCACCCCCCCCCCCCTCCCCCGAGACCCTAGCTCTGGGACTGTGGAGGAACTTGACTACTGAGGGAAGCTAACTGACTGCTGCAGGATTGACGGTTTGCTAAGAGATAGCCCAGCACCGGCCAGAGATAAGACTATGAACTCTGACCTCCTATACCTACACAGATCAAGTTACACAAGTCACATACCCATCAAACAGACAGCCAAACCCACCAGACAGACAGCCACACCCAACAGACAGAAAGACATATACCCCCAGACAGACAGACATACCCACCAGACAGAGAGCCATATCAACCAAACAGAGAGCCATAAACTCAACAGACAGACAGCCATATACCCAAGAGCCATCAGGACACAGACAGACAGAGAAGAAATGCTAACAGCAAACAGACGGAAGGTCCTGCTGAAGTTTGACAGACGTTCCAGCAGACAGACCTGGTCCTAGACATGACCAGATGTCATAGGATATTTGACGGATGAAGAGACTCTACAACAAGGTTCCTACTGATTAATAGTGCCTATTACTAATACCATACTGTTTATACCAGTCTATAACTAATAACCTAATGTTTATATCGTTCTAGAACTTATAACCTAGTGTTTACAACTTTGTTAAGTCTAGAACTTATAACATAGTGTTAACACCAGTATAAGGTCTAGAACCCATAACCTAGTGTTAACAACAGAATGAGGCATAACCTTCTGTTTATATGCGCCTACAACTAGCCAACTAGCCAAGTGTTTACACAAGTGTAGAACTAATAACCTTGAGTTAACATCAGTATTAGGTCTAGAACTCAACCTACTGGGTTCCCCATCATGGTGTAGGATTTTCCGGAGCCAGTCTGTCCGTAGGCAAAGATGCATGCGTTGTAGCCTTCGAAGGCAGCCTTCAGCACGTCTGAGCCCAGGTCCTTAAACACCTGCAGCCACCAACAAGACCATCACACTCAGCATGGGGAGGCACTGTTCATTGTGATGGAGACGCTGAGTGAGGCAAATACCAGTTAGGAGGATACCGTCAATAATTCTGTGTGTCTCCAACCCGGTATTGGTTTCCTTAACATCCATATCAATTACTGATGGGCAGTAAGCAAAGAGGTAATAGCACTTTTGTTTAGCTTTTTTTCGGAAATAATATTACGTAATGTAATGTTCAGGAATGATAGATGATATTATTGTCATACTGTTTAGTAATACAGAGGGAGACGTTACCAGGGGAGAGGTCAAGGGGTCACTCGCCTTTTCCTGAGAGATGAAGTTGGTGTGTTTACAATCTGAAGAGTCGTACGAGAAGTCGTATGTAAACGTCTTGGTTCGCTCCCGCATCGAATCTCCCGTCAAACCATCGGCCATCTGAGATCAGAAAAACATGAGGCTGGTAACTATGGTAAATAATAACTAAGATAACTATGAACTAAAGTCACTAGTTACTACTACAGTAACTAGTGACTAACTATGGTAAGTAGTAACTTAAGTAACTAAAGCAACTAGTAACTATAGTAACTAATAACCAGAAACGACACTAACTTAAGTACAGAAGGTAACTTAAGTAGTTAAGTTACTACCAGTTATTATTATTATTACCAGTTATTACCAGTAAGTAACTAGTGAATGAAGTCGTTTGTAGCAACGATGATTAGTAACTCAAGCATACTAAAGTAATCAATGTAAGGAGTTAGCATGTCTTAAAACAAGCAGTAAATAGAAGATGAACACCTTCAGATTGGTGATGGTGGTTTTGCTCCCTCCCATCTTTATGATGCTCTTTGCTGCAAGGTCCTTCTCCCTGTTCCAGGGATAGAAATACACATCAACACCACTGCACCGTAACCTATTTATACACAATCACACACCACACCTTAGCACCTAGCAGGGACACGAGCACC
Organism: Trisopterus esmarkii; assembly: GCA_027123545.1. Lineage (NCBI taxonomy): Eukaryota > Metazoa > Chordata > Actinopteri > Gadiformes > Gadidae > Trisopterus > Trisopterus esmarkii. Next base: position 17,030,216 of record JAOPJL010000116.1, read on the forward strand.
TCCCACATTGACTTAGATACAAAGACTCAACCACAAATATCCTCATTAAACAACAAACACCATTTCATGCGACGGTTTGAAGATCCACTCCAACGCCTGTGTGCCTCTGGCCGTCTGCAGCACCATGTAGGAGTGGATGAACCATAACCCTCCCCGGGACATCACCCTCCTTTACGGCCTGCTTTTGTTTCCCACAGCAGTCTGCGCGTCTCGCTTGATCACATTATGTCCACCAAGCCGTCTCCCAGGACATGGCTGCCCTTGTCTGTCTCCTCATGTCCACCTCCTCTCTTTGAGAATCGTATCCAACAGCATTCAGCAGAGATTCCGGAAACAATACACTTTCCTCTTCTTACGAGCCTGGTGGGTGTGGGTAGGATTCGCCTGCCAATGTATTCCTCTGCCATCCACTTATCCAAACTATACTATCTTGTCATTGATCACTTTGAGACAGAAACTCGTCTGACAAACCCCTAGATACAAATACTATACACACAGTGTCTATATTACATTAAACATGGCATCATCTGTGACATATTGGTTGAACATGGTTGACTGACTGGTCCACTCATCTGTTTTAAACATCTTTAAGTATATTTATGCATTTGTTAAGCCTACATTTATAAACAGTAAGCTAAATGGTTATTAATGATGGAATCGCGCAAGATACTACATATCATCATATGATAAATGTTATACACAAACACATTTAATGACACTCTGGTTATTTTCATCAAAGCAGACAACCGCAGTAGAATCAGGCAATACATTTTCTAAAATACATGTAATACCACTTAACCAGTGTTCATAAAAGCAGTCTTACACGAGTAATACATCATGCAATACATTTAATAAGGTACATGTAATTAAGGTATAATTAATACCGTCTGTTCATGGGCCGGACCCGCACAGCCACCTTCACTGATGCCATCGCACATCCCGGGTTGTCCGGACCAACAGAGACGTCCTGTTGACAGGAATAATTCTGTCAAACACAACTCGAAAGAAACACATGAAGGAATAACTGATGCCAGATGTCATGAGGAAACATACCAAGATACTCAACGCTCGGTTCAACCGGCTGAAGACGGGAAGGTACCCTATGAAGTACTGCAGACAGATCCCAGTGTCCCAGTACAGCGGTCAGTAGGTCCCTGTCGTACCGATGCTGCTATCGGCTACCGGTAGCAGAGGAACAGAGAACCGTCCAAGCGGGCGGCGACGTCAGCTGAGCACTCAGGTAGGAGGTACGGAACGTCAGAAAGGACAAAAACAACCACATTGTTTGCCATAGTCTCGTGATTACAGTCAGTGAATCATCATTTGTTAAGGTAGTATGTTAGAGTTGCGGTAAAACTAATTATATATAATTAATAAACCATCTATTGAATTATCCGTGTCACAGTCTCATCATATTGAATTAGTACAATTTAAGGCACATAGTGAGTCATTAAATTACTAATGCAATTTAAATTTACATTGCACTCTGCACAATTTTTCCATTGAAATACATGAATGATTAAGCGGAAAAGAACAATCAGAAATATAGGCTACTGAAGAACAGCGGAGAAATCGAGAAATCGAGAAATCACTGCCTTACTATAGAGTAATGCCTTGAATTCACTGCAGGTGGCGGTAGCGGGGACGTGTTTAAGGTTGAACAGGCGCAAAGGAGCTCGGTTTCCTGTTTCCGGTTATACCGCAGTGCGTTCAAGAGGTGAGTTATTATTGTGTTATTTTATGAACTTATTTGTGATACCTTCTTTATCTTGCATTTTTATGGTAAGATGTATCGAAGAATTTTATATGATCCTGTTTATATGATCCCGTTATATAGGAACACAATGTGAAGTGTGGAGAATTAAAAAGATAGAACTTAATGTGTGTCAAATGAGCTAACGGCTGCTAGGCTAACTGTGAATGAATGGGCAACGCCGCATCTCCGTTGGATTTTAATGGTTTCAATATTCTATATGGTTGGTTATTATAACATGTTTGACACGAACTGTTTCAGGGTTTATTTAGTTTATATTTTGGTGTCGGATAGGCCAGAACTGTTCAGAATAAGTATTTCTATAGTACATGAATATGACTTTCTGCAGAAACAAGCCACCATGGATATCCGACCAAACCACACGATTTATATCAACAATATGAACGACAAAGTCAACAAGGATGGTGAGTGTCTTCATACTTGTGTTTGCATTACATTGTCACATCAAACAAGAGGATGTTCGAAGGAACTCCCTCACTGCATTGTATTGCTAACGGTTAATGAATGCAATGCCTGCTCTTTGTTCATCCAATACTGAGAGAGAGTGGATGCTCAACCTGTTTCTTGTTCTCGTCCTTCAGAGCTGAAGCGATCGCTCTACGCCCTCTTCTCTCAGTTCGGTCAGATCGTCGACATCGTTGCCATGAAGACGTCGAAAATGCGCGGCCAGGCCTTTGTCGTGTTTAAAGAGCTGGCTGCCTCGACCAACGCCCTGCGACAACTACAGGGCTTCCCCTTCTATAACAAACCCATGGTGAGTTCCGACCCCAGCCAGTCTGTAACGACCCCTCAGGCTGACAACACAAACACATACACTGGAGTGGGGTATAATCACAAAAACATCTTCAGGATGGTCACCAAGGCCTACCATGTTAGATCATGCCATCATAGTGGCATACTTGCTTGTGAGGCAACACTACAATCCATCACGGCTACACAGAAGCTACACAGACGCCACAACGCAAACTGTTGATCCGTCTCACTTCCCGGTGAGACAGGCTGTTACCATGTCTCACTACCCGGTTAGCCAGACTGTTACCATGTCACTACCTGGGTAGGCTGTTTAACTGGTGAGTCATGCTGTTGACCTGTCTCACTACCTGGTGAGATAGGCTGTTGACCGGTCTCACTACCTGGTGAGATAGGCTGTTGACCTGTCTCACTGCACAGGGTACGACAGCCCGTTCAGATGACACTCCTGATTGTTTGGGATATTGAACGATAGTCTGCAACACCAAACCGGGCTGAATCCTTGGTTTCTGATCCCGGCCATAAACGGGCTATTATGTCATTCGGTTTCATGCACTGTCCACGTCCCACTCTGCTCCCAGCGCATCCAGTATGCCAAGACCGACTCAGAGGTGATCGCCAAGATGAGGGGAACGTACGGAGACAAGGACAAGAAGAAGGACAAGAAGAAGAAGGGCCCTGAGGTGCTGACCAGCCTAGCCAAGAAGCCGGCGCCGGCGGTGAGTCCTCCGACCAACTGATCCGAGATTCAACTGTCCCATTGAAACACCCTTTGTTTCAATGTGTTTGAATTTGTTTACCCAAATACTGGGAAAACAGCTACTGAGAACACGCACTGTTGATTCCTAATGTAGAATCTCTTCTTCTGACATGTCTTCAGAGATGTCTTTTATCCTTAAGAGAAAATGGAGCCGTCTATGTTAATGAAACAACCACAAACCAAGCCCAGCAACGACACACTAGTGTTATGCATGTTATGTCTGCAGATGTATAAGTAGTGCACTTCTAGGGGTATGTAATGGGGATGAAGAGATGAATGACGTCCTTTGATTCAAACATTGATTTCTTGTTCCAGGCCTCTACCCCGCAGACAAACAGCCCAGCGGTCCCGGTACGTCTCTCAGGCTGGAGTATTCCTTCACTGCTCCTTCAGTTTTAAACACTGTATTTATTATCAGTACTACGTTGCTCTCAACTAGAACAGCTTTCTTTAATATGCATAAATATGGATCAATAAGAGTGTTTATCGCCTGGTGAGAGACGTTTTGTTAATGGGTGTCACTTCCTGCCTGGATGCAGAGGCCCTGCTGGCTTTGCCCTCATTCAGTTCTCTCGTTTACTCTCCTGGTCTCGACATGTGTGTGGAAGGGGTCCTCTGTTGGACCAGGGGTGTGAATGGGGTCCTCTGTTGGACCAGGTGTGTGAATGGGGTCCTCTATTGGACCAGGTGTGTGAATGGGGTCCTCTATTGGACCAGGTGTGTGAAAGAGGTCCTCTAACGGACCAGGTGTGTGGATGGGATCCCCTCTTGGACCAGGTGTGTGAATGGGGTCCTCTATTGGACCAGGTGGGTGGAAGAGGTCCTCTTTTGGACCAGGTGTGTGGAAGGGGTCCTCTATTGGACCAGGTGTGTTGACAGGTGTGTGATGTCTCTCCAGGTACCGGACAACCCTCCCAATTACATCCTGTTCCTTAGCAACCTGCCGGAGGAGACCAATGAGATGATGCTGTCCATGCTCTTCAACCAGTAAGTACTGGTCTCATAAGTCGTGGGGTACTTAGCATTGGCTTATTGTGTGGATATGGACCAGACGATGGCTCTTTAGAGGAGTGCTGCTTGCCTGACCGTCTCCTGGGCAGGTATTCACCACTAGCACCAGGGACATCTGTGTGAATATCACTAGCTTTCTAACCCTGGTCTGGTGAGGGGGTCTGACCCTGGTCTGGTGAGGGGGTCTGACCCTGGTCTGGTGAGTAGGTGTGTGCCTGCTGTAAGCTGTATGTTTCTCACGGTTCTCCTTCTGGTCCTCAGGTTCCCAGGGTTCAAGGAGGTGCGCTTGGTTCCAGGGAAACACGACATCGCCTTTGTGGAATTTGAGGGCGAGGCGTTGGCGGGCGTGGCTAAAGACGCCCTGCAGGGCTTCAGGATCACCGCCACCTGCGCCATGAAGATCACCTACGCCAAGAAGTAGTTTCCTGTACCTCCCGCGGGAGAGGGAGGAGGGAGAGACTTTGGGAGGGGAGGGGCGGGGCGGGAGAGAAGCTGAAAGGGTTCCTGGTTTTCCGTTCAGATTTTTGTAAAAGTTGCGGATCATCCTGGATGTTTTTTATTTTATTTGTATGGAGAGTCTTATTGTTGGACCGTGAAAGAGGAGTTTTTTTTTCTAATAAACGGTATTAAAAAGATGTGCTGCCTTGTCTGTGGCCCTCCGGGTATAACCTGCCCAGAGAGGGGAGGAGTTCCCCTGGGCCACCTTCAGTACCTGAACAGACTACACCGGTTACACTAGTTATTATCTAGTTGAGGGATTAAGAGGGTCTGGCAGTGTTACTTCTGGGAGTCCTGGTCGGTCAGGAGCTATTGCTACCCACCTGGTGCTGTGTTTCAGTGTTTTGACCAATCAAAGTAACAACCACAAGACAACGGTTTCATTAAAATCTTTAATTACAAATCAAATTATTAGTATTCACGACAAAACAACAAAAATAATTCAGGAAGTCTGCCTCAGGAACCAGGAATCAATTCCTGCTCTTCAGGAAATCTGCTAGAGGAACCAGGGATCACCTCTTGCTCCTCAGGGAGTCCCGGGAGTCGTTCTGGAGGTCTTCCTGTCCACTGTCATCGGCCCCTTCCGGGAGGTAGTCGGAGTCATCTAATGCCTCATCACTGCTGTCATTAATGAAGCTATCTTCATACTCGTCCTCGTCTTCATCATCCCCAGCCTGAGCGCTGGGTGCTTTCCTCGTGCTCCTCGCTGCAGACAGACCGGCAGAGGGACAGGCTTAGTATTGTTTTGAGGATCAATATGACTTATGTTATACAGGGAACTCTGTTCCTGGCGTCTGTGTTCTGACCACGTACCCGGTCTCCTGGAGTGTTGGAATTCCTTACGGTGCAGTGGGTTTTTTCTGCCACACAAAACCACAAAGAAATCACATCAGGACCTAAGATACAGACGTCTCACTGTACAGACGTCCTACAGTCAAGATTTGTTTGTGTGCTCCAACTGTACAGATGTGGTCAGTGTCTATGTGTCCTACCGATAACAGTCGGTGCCGTAGGGACACTCGGGCCGGTCCACTTCCTCCTCAAGCTCCTCCTCTTCTTGTTGGTAGTCGTGGTCACCGGGGTGACAACAGTCTTGAAAGTGCAGCGGGTTCTTCCTGAGACAATCACATGAGGGAGGTCGGAGGTCAGGTCCACTTCACCGCTTCCTGTTACACTGTGGCTCCGGGAGGCATGTCTAAGACAACCTGCTGCCACGGTTGCTAGGCGACGACAGGTGGAGGCGGAGACTCACCTGTAGCACTCCGCCCCGTATGGACAGCGGGGTCTGGTGCTTTGGGAGGGGGCGTTGCCAGACCCTACCCCTCCAGGGGCCTTGGACTTCCTGTCTGGTCTGATGTCACTTCCCGAGGCACCTTCATCACTCAGCCTACCGCCGTCCTCCTCCCCCGGGCTGTTGCTACGGTAACGTAGCAGCAGGTTCTTGACCGTCGGAGTGTTCTAGAAGAAAGTCAGACACGGTAACTATGGTGATGACAACAGGTAACAGTTCACAAGGCTATCCTGATGATAAAACACTAGGCTGGAGGTCCCTCCGGTCACCCAACTGCATCGCCGCTCATCTTCCTCTTCCGCTTCCTCCTGGGGGCTGAGCCTGAAGAGTCCTCATCTCCATGCTCCTCCGAGCTGAGCCCCACCCTGGCCTCCTCTTCCGAGCTGAGACCTGCTCTGGGCCGCTCAGCTCGGCCTCGTTTGGTCTTGTTTGCTCTGGGCTGCTCCTTGCTGAGCTCTTCTCTGTTCTGCTCCGAGCTGAGGCCCACTCTTGCCTCCTCCGAGCTGAGGCCCACTCTAGGCAGCTCTGAGCTGAGGCCTGCTCTAGGCAGCTCCGAGCTCAGGCCCGGTCTAGGCAGCTCCGAGCTCAGGCCCGCTCTAGGCAGCTCTGAGCTGAGGTCCGCTTCGGGCCGTTCAGCTCGGCTTCGTTTGCTCTTGTTAGCAGCTGGAACCGCCTTCTTCCTGCCGGCTCCTGATTGGCCTGTCAAAAAGAGAGCCTACTGGTATCTATAGCAACACATAAAGCAACATTCTGATGAGCTAAAACCAACCCACAGCAATGCAATACGTTATAATATCCAGTTATCACAACACATTATAATAATCAGACACTATTATTAGGGTTAACTTAAATTTTTTAGAGGCCATGGGGGGAGATGGGGTGAGGAGTTTGGGGTCGTTCGGAATTATGAGATGGAGTATGGAGTTAGGAGATGGGAGTTGGTCTTACCTTCCTGAGCAGATCCTGAGCAGATCATCCAGGCAGGTAACACTCTCTTGGGTTTAGGAAGGAAGCCCCGCCCACTATGCTCCTATTGGCCGAATACAAACAACCTTTATTAGAGCATCAGTGAGCCCAGTGTTTTCAGATTATTAATATATTCTATAATGAAATGGTATAATGACGTACAAAGTACACTTCAAGGTATGTACCTTTTCTTCCTGGCGCTTCAGTGGCAGCCGCTGAGTGGGCGGGGCTTCTTGTGTGGGCGTGGCTTCCTGTGTCGGCGGGGCATCACACTCAGGACTGTGTGCAGGGGGAGGAGTTCTACCGGTCTGGGCAGGAGGTGTCTGCTTGTGGCTAATCCCGTGAGGAGCCGTCTCCTCATGTGGAGGAGAATCCCTCGCACCCATGGGACCCTCGTCCTCACCCTCCAGACCTCCACTGGCACTGCGGTGACATCACAGAGACCTCAGACAATGGCATCACACTGGGGGGGCCGCCGACACAAACGTGACAGATGACATCACACTGGGGGGGGGCCGCAGACACAAACGTGACAGGGGAGGGTGAAAGAGGTGAGGGGCTGGAGGTCGAGACGAGGAAGAGGTGGAGGAGGTGGAGGAGGTGGAAAAGGTGGACTGCCTCCCCAGTAGGAAGAGGTGAGGGGGAGGAGGAGAAGTAGGAGGAGGAAGAGTAGGAGCTGAGCAGGAGTAGGAGGAGTACCTGGGCGCGAGGGGTCCTCCACCCAAGGCCTCCACCCTGTATATGAAGCTCCCTGGCATCAGGGAGAAGAGCTCCCCGTGACGCAGCGGGTGCCAGCGCTCTCTCTCCAGGGGCTGCGGCCGCTCCAGGGCGCCGCCCTGCAGGCTGAAGCAGGGGTTCACGTGGACCTGGACCCACATCGCCACACGGCAGAGACCACACGCCCCTCGTTATTTATAGGAGAATCAGACAATCTTTTTGAGCTGGGCCAACCCACTGTGATCATTTAAACTAAAACAGGCTTCTGCTGCACTTCTGAGCGGACCGTTTTAATGCATGGACGGGGCTATTCCCATAGCCCCAACAAGCTAGATGGAGTGGAGATGTTATGAGATAATGTTAACCCCATGTTATGAGGCAATTTTTACTCCATGTTATAAGGTAATGTTAACCCCATGTTATGAGGCAATGTTACCCCCATGTTATGAGGTAATGTTACCCCTATGTTATGAGGTAATGTTAACCACATGTTATGAGGTAATGTTAACCCCATGTTATGAAGTAATTTTTAATCCTTGTTATGAGGCAATTTTTACTCCATGTTATGAGGTAATGTTACCCCCATGTTATGAGGCAATGTTACCCCCATGCTATGAGGTAATGTTAACCCCATGTTATGAAGTAATTTTTACTCCATGTTATGAGTTAATACCGGTTTCAGCCTGAGACGTCCGTTCTGGTTCTCAAGGAGTCCATGTTGTCTGGACACCCTCTTGTCACTCACCTGGAACACACACACACACACACACACACACACACACACACACACACACACACACACACACACACACACACA
>JAOPJL010000116.1:17068313-17081034 GCA_027123545.1 Trisopterus esmarkii
ATGAACAGTAGCTACAATAAACTTTAACCTAAATTAAAATATAAGATAAAATGAACAGTAGCTACAATAACGGTGCAAATTTTGTGGTAGAATTAAACCATATCTCTGTCTCTCTATCTGTCTTGGTTCCCAGGAATGCTGAGTAGAGTGAACATTGATCTTTCACCCCGGAAGCAAACGCCTCGTCCAGTAAACCAGAACAGCAATCCTCAGTAGGCAGTTAAACCATCTGGTGTTCTTCCTTACATGACTCCACTGGGTTACAGTAATGGTCACACTGGTCTACAGTAATGACTACACTGGTTTACAGTAATGACCACACTGGTTTAGTTATGACTACACTGGTTAACAGTAATGACATCACTGGTTTAGTTATGCCTACACTGGTTTACAGTCATCAGTACACGGGTCTACAGCAACAACTACACTGGTTTACAGTGATGACTACACTGGTTTACAGTAATGTCTACACTGGTTTAGTCATGGTTACACTGGTTTACAGTAATGCCTGCACTAGCTTACAGTAATGACTACACTGGTTTACAGTAGGTTACACAAAGAATACCTAAGATACAGGGATATCTCAACTGACAGTAATGATATGCAGTAGACCACCCTTAACTTTACTGCCTGCCCACCCACTTAAGTCAGGACGAGATTGCGCTAAATGTTGAATTATTTATTATTTCAATCCAGGTTCACTGACAGTGTCAGGTTCACTGACAGTGTCAGTGAACCTGTGTTAGGGAGTTTTAGAATGAGAATATATCTTGCAAAGTATGCTTACTACATCTTGTGTTTAATTTCCGCTTTAAAGGTAGGCTACAGGTGATTATGTGCTTATGTATAACATATCAAACCCTAACGGGTTTATAATTATGACTATGATTGTACGACAGTAAGCTTGGTGATACAAATAACCTGCAAATAATTTAAAAAACGCCTTCGAGGCGGATTTGGTCCAGCGACCTAAAGACCCCTGGCGTAGATATACCACTTCAATCCTCCGACCTACCTAGTGATCAAAGGGATGACGTCAGTCAAAGACTGCGCGGTGTAATAATTAATCAGCGAGTGTTTTTGATGTACAGTACATGACTGTGTTTAATGTGTCAACGTTATAACACTGACAAATTAAATTAATAAAGACAAACAAGGTATTAATTCAGAATATTTCATTTTTTTGTTCATCTGAATTATGTGTGATATTGAGGGGGTTATATTAGCTGGATCTGATTATTGAGGGGGTTATAACCCCTCTAACCCCCCCGTAAATTACGCCTATGTAACACTAGATGGCACTAGAACCGACTAGAACAGTGTTTACAAGGCACAACAGGAAACAGAAGAGGAAGAAAAGGGAGGCTGAATAATGGCGGAATAACATCCCTTCTTACAAATACAACAATTGAAGCTTTTAAAATCCTCACATTTTGTTAAACTACGCGCCGTTTGCCAACAATGGGCAGCAAGACGAGCGACTCGTTCCACGTCCAGTTGGCGTCTATAGTAGAAGTGCTGGCCAACACGGCCGTGGCTGAGATCTGCAAACTTGTAGACGATGGCTATGCGATGCTGCATCTGGAAATCTCTCAGAGCCAGAGAGAGATCGACAACCTTCGACGCAAACTGGTGTTAGCCAAACTCCAGAGTTCCCGTCGGAACCACGTGGTGGACCGACCCGGTGCGCTGCGACGCGCGTCTCCTCGCGTGTCCGTCAGGTCGAGAAATGTCAACCCCGTGGAGTATTTCAGAGCAAAAGCCAAACAGCAGCTTTCAGTGACGGAAGACGTGGCAGATGATCCAGTCATCATTAAGGTGGAGGGCAGAGCGCAGGGTGAGTGGACATCATTGGCGTGACTATTTGCGACAGTGCGTCGTACTCTTGTCAATCAGGACGCTGACATGCACAGTTTACGGGGGCTATGTGGCAACTAGTTTCCGATCTATCTGGTTCCCGTGCATGTGGCTGATGTGTTGGTCTTTACTTGAGTGAGTCAGATGTAGTGGATTAACATACATGCTTCTCACTCGCATTGACATGGCCATTAATAGACGGGTTACTGTCAGATGAAAAACTTGCAGGCGAGCAAATCCAACCGTAATCTTTGCCCAGATCAACAGTTCTTGACTTATTGTTGTTGCGTTGATTTGCAAACCTGAAGATAAATAGGCCTATTGATGAAAAATGTAGATGAAAACAAATGAAAGAGACAAACAAATGCATACAAAACTAGATAAGTACTGATGAATGACAAATGCATACAAAACAAGCCTGCTACGATGCGTCATGACAGGCAGGAAACAGGTTCAATTGAAATCGATCTATCTTATCTTATCTGAATTCTATGAGGAATGTCCGTCACTCATAAATAGGGACAGACCTTCCACTGGTGTAATTTATGTGCTAGTCATGTGTTTATCTTTTGTATCTTGATAATGTTCTTGTATCTTTATTAATGACCTCTGTTTATCAATAGCACAAAACTTCCTTATGACAGACACTTTTGATACGCCTCAAAACAAACGTTTATATCCACTCCTCTTCTTACAGCCATGACTTTCACCAGCGTTGTTACGGCCATGTTTTTTCCCCAGGGCTGTTGGGTCCATGGTTTTCTCCATGGTTTCCCCCAGGGCTGTTAGGTCCATGGTTTCCCCCAGGGCTGTTAGGTCCATGGGCTGAGCGCAGCCCTCAACATGGCTCCATGTGTTTGTTGTCTCCGTAGATGCCGTCAGACCCTCTACAAACACACTGGCGCCCTCTGCCTCGGCGCTCCCAGGACCCATATGTGGATCTCCTCCGATGGCCGCGGGCAACCAGACCCCGGACCGGACCCACTCCTCCCGGGACCAGGCCTGTTACTGGGAGAGCTACCCGGTCCCCCCAGTATCTCTTGGCGACAGCACAGTCAACCCGTCGACGGTTGGTGACGGTGGGGGCTGGGCGGGGGCCACCCTGGGGGAGCTGGGTAATGAAGTGTCTGGCCTCGAGGTGGGGGGGCGCTGGGAGGCAGAGCCTGTTCCCGTCAAAGAGGAAGTGGAGGCCAGGGGGTCGTGGCTCATTGGGGAGGGGCTCAGTGGAGAGGAGGAGGAGGAGGAGGAGGAGGGAGGAGGAGGAGGAGAGGGGGAGTCGGATGCTGCTGGAGCCAATGGGAGCGCTCTGTTTCGGACGTTTGACTTGGAGGGCGGAGGAAGAACAAAGTTCACCTCGGTGAACTTCAAAGCGTTCATCGGACGCTCCTCCTCCTCTTCGTCGTTATCCAACCGTGCATCGAACAGCCATCAGCACCTCCTCCCCCCCTCCTCCTCCTCCTCCTCTTCCTCCTGCCCGGGCCGGGCCCCCCTGGGCCCCGGGGGAGAGCCCCTGTTCCGCTGCGACGTGTGCGGGAAGTCCTTCACCAAGTTCCCCTCCCTGCGGAGGCACGAGCGCGTGCACACGGGGGAGAAGCCCTTCTCCTGCCGGCACTGCGCCAAGCGCTTCTCCCACAGCCACCAGCTGAAGAACCACGAACGCACGCACACCGGCGAGAAGCCCTTCCGCTGCAACGTCTGCGGCCGCTGCTTCGCCCAGTCCAACCACATGAAGAGGCACCTGCGCACGCACGGCGCGCCTAACGGGATCCAAGCTACCAACCCTCTGGGCCGGTAGCCGTGTTGTTGTTGTCGTCTCCGATCGTTCAAACATTTGACCAGAAGAGCGTTTTTTTTCCCGCGTCCTGGAATCCACTGCATGTGGATTGTGAATGTTTTGTGAACTCCTGATCTCCAGGGCTCCATTTGTGGGGGAGAAGTGGGAAGGCGGTGTATTTTTTTATGTGTGTATTAAAGTCACAACTGTAAATTAAAATCACTTGATTGGTGAATTGTGTCAACATTGTGTGATTATTAAGAGAGGCTTGCATATGAAGTTAAAGTTGCTGTGGGTAAGATTTGAGTGTTGTAAAGGGAGAGAGCCGAGGATGAGGTTTGGAAAACTAAGCAACCACAACATCTCTCTCCCTATGATTCTGCTCGATTCAGAGGTGTTGTGTTCACACACACTTCAACGTGTGCGTGACAATCCATCTCTCCTGTCAATCACATTGAGGTGCGTGATTGACAGACGAGATGGATTCCCTGGACCAATCAGAGTTTAAATCTATGTGTCTGTCTTACAGAGGCCGGTGCAGTCAGGAACAGACAAAGCATTTCACCACCTAACAGCTGATTGATGGCTGTGGCATTTCTAACAAATTGTATGAACATAATATAGATAAATATCAGACCTACAGCACCTATAACTAGACTATATTGTGGTGTGAAATGTTGTGGGATGAATTTATAATATACATAATCCTGGTGGGTTGCTAATAAAATCAATACTATTTATGATTTGGTTTATTGCTTGTTCCACGTGATGAGTTTTTTCCCTCCATTTCCTAACATATTTAACTGAATACATCTTTTATGAACCTGTGTCCATGTAGTACCATTTTGATTTGAGTCTGCTTTCTGCTTTTCTGCCAAAATTGCTAATAACCTAACACATATATATATATATATATATATGTATAATTATATTACTGTAAACCAATGTACTGACTACTGTTAACCAGTGTAGTTGTAACTAAACCAGTGAAGTCATTACAGGAAACCAGTGTAACCATTACTGGAAACTAGTGGTGTCATACCCAAACCAGTAAAGTCATTACTGTTGACCAGTGTAACCATTACTGTTAACCAGTGTAGTCATAACTAAACCACTGTGCTCATTACTTTAGACCAGTGTAGTCATAACTAAAACAGTGTGGTAATTACTGTAAACCAGTGCTGTCATAACTAAACCAGTGAAGTCATTACTGGTTACCAGTGTAACCATTACTGTAAACCAGTGGAGTCATGTAAGGAAGAACACCCGATGGTTTTACTGCCTACTGAGGAGTGCTGTTCCGGATTACTGGACGAGGCGTTTGCTTCTGGGGTGAAAGGTCAAAGATAACTACTCCTGGGAGCCAGGCGTGGACAAGACAGGAGAGTGGTGTGGTGTGTATATAAGGAGCCTGGCTCTCTGCAACACACCTGTGTACACCTGAGGACAGAACACACCTGAAGACAGATCACACCTATGTATGTCTTCCTTTTAATTCTGAACTTTCGGTCAGATGTGGGACATCTTGTTCTTTATCCTGGTTTTGTGTTCTAACAATCTTTTTCACTCTCCGTCTTTGTCTCCCTCTCTCTCAGTTTTATTTATCAACATGGCATCATTGTGGTTCCTGTTTGCAGTGCTCTGCATTACAACTGCAGGTCAGAGGTCATCATGACATATACTGCTGCAAAAATGTGTGTGTGTGTATATAATATATATTATTAATGTCTGCTTATCTCCAGAGCCTCTAGTAGAACACACAAAGGAGCTGGCAGATCTACAGTCTGACAACCCAGAAGGTACCTGTATGTCTGTGTGTGTATCCATCCCTCTACCTTGTAACTTATTGTCTCTCTCTTTCTCTCTCTCTAGTCTAGCTCATAACGTATTGTCTCTCACTCTTTAGTTCACAACTTATTCTCTCTCTCTCTACCTGTCTGCCTGTGTGTGTATCCATCCCTCTACCTTGTAACTTATTGTCTCTCTCTTTCACTCTCTCTAGTCTAGCTCATAACGTATTGTCTCTCACTCTTTAGTTCACAACTTATTCTCTCTCTCTCTCTCTCTCTGTCTACCTGTCTGCCTGTGTGTGTATCCATCCCTCTACCTTGTAACTTATTGTCTCTCTCTTTCTCTCTTTCTCTAGTCTAGCTCATAACGTATTGTCTCTCTCTCTCTCTAGCTCATAAATTATTCTCTCTCTCTCTCTCTCTCTCTTTCTCTCTCTCTCTCTCTCTCTCTCTCTCTCTCTCTCTCTATCTGTCTGCCTGTGTGTGTATCCATCCCTCTACCTTGTAACTTATTGTCTCTCTCTTTCTCTAGTCTAGCTCATAACGTATTGGCTCTCTCTCTCTAGCTCATAAATTATTCTCTCTCTCTCTAGCGCTCTCGGTCTCCTGTCCAGAAGGTTGGTTTAATCACGGCTCACGCTGCTTCCTCTTCGTAAACAACCCCTTGGACTGGAACAACGCAGCGGTACACACTTGCTTGCGGCTACTAACATGTAACTAATTCGTAGCTAACGTGTAACTATCGTAAAAAAAAAAAAACGTCACATACATGCGATTATCAGTAACTATCGAGCGTGAACTGTCAATAACTGATAACTAATCGTTCACTATTGTAACTATTTGGTAACTAATGTGACTAACGTGTAGAGTCGACAAACTATCATCACTGGTGTGTAACTATCGCTAACCTAGCGTGTTATCTCAGGATTACTGCCGGAAGAAGGGCGCCAACCTGGCCTCCATCCAGGACCCTGAGGAGAACCGCTTCCTGCAGTTGCTGGTCCAGGTGGCTGGCCAGAACGACGTGTGGATAGGAGCCTACTACCTGCAGGTACTCCACCCACCAGCCCACCCTTCAGCTCACACTGCGTTCACAATGTATATTGAAAAGTTGAACATTTCTCAACTTTTTGACGAAGGCAATCAGAGTCAATGAGATCCGTACGGATGTGTACAGTGTGATCGCGGTGTCACTGGTCACCCACCACCCCTTCAGGTCACTGCTCCACCACCCCTTCAGCTCACTGGCCAGTGGCCACGGTTTACCAGCCCTTCAGCTCACTGCTCACGGTTCACCACTGCCTCTTCAGCTCACTGCTCCCACCCCTTGATGCACACCTTGATAACCCTTGATAACATCATCATTATTAGTCAATTAAATATGTGTTGTCCATCACTTGAAACTAACTGTATATTGCATAACATATCTATGTGGAACAATTTGTGTATTATATGTTGCATGTAGCCTACAACTTGGTAAGTTATGGAACGGGATTGAACAGTCGTGGTATATTTTCATAGCAGCATATACTAGACACTTAAGTCACCTTAACAAATATGCTTAAAAGTCCATAATGTATTGGTTCAATAATGTACCATATACTGTTAATACTGGTGGGCTTAACTGTCCGTAATTGACAATGCTACTCAGATATAATCCCCATCGGTTCTTACTGTGTTGTTTGTCCTGGATCAATAAAGAACCGTTTGATCTCATCTGATCCTTACAGACTCAGTGGCGCTGGGTCAATGGTAATGGGATGTACTACAGCGACTGGATCGGCATGTCCTCAGCCACCAGCAACCCCTGTGCCTACCTACGCAAGACCAGTAAGTCTGTCTGTGGTTCTTCTGTCTGCCAGTCTGGGCCTACCCAGCAGCACCAGTAAGTCTGTTTGTGGTTCCGTCTGCCAGTCTGTCATTTGTTTTCATGTTATCTGAAGTTGTTCAATTTTGTTTTCAGACGGTTGGACCAACTCTGTCTGTACCACCAATCGGAGATTCATCTGCGGTACATCATCTCGCAACTGCTAGCTATCTTGCTGACATCACATGAACTAGCATGCCAACATAAAAGCCCAAATCTTGCTATTTGGGTTCAAGGCTTTGGATTATTTTAATTGTGTGCTTGCATGTTTGTTAATAAATAAATTAAAATTAAATAAGTTCTAATTATATTTCTTTGTTTGTATGCCAAGACGCTATCCAGCCCCTAACGTGGGCCTTGACTCTCTGCACCCCTGAATACATGCTCAAGGGTGACCAATTAACATTTCCATTCTGTTTTTAGTTTTGAACGACACTCAGAATGATCTGTGCTTTGATCCAGTAATAAAAAATAAATGTGCTCTTTTCATAACTCGGATCATATAATCTCAAAGAACCTGTCTGTGAAGAACAACCTGTCTGCTGTTGGTGCTCTCCTACTGTTCCACGATGGAGTGTCTTGATGTACTGTGTGACTGTGTGGTACGCTGGATGCTCTGCGGCAGACAGAAGGTCAGTGCAGATTCACCAATACAGCACAGAAGATCGTTGGCTGTCCTCTTCCCTCTTTGGAGGAAGTTGGCAAAGCAAGGCTGCTCTCAAAGGCCACAAAAATCATCAAGGACTGTTCTCACCCTGGTCACTCACTGTTCAAACTCTCAGGCAGACGCTACCGATGGCTTCAAACAAAATAGTGGATTCAGGAACAGCTTCTTTCCTAACACAATAACTTCAATTAAGCTAAACTTTTTTAATGATGCAGATTGCACTGACTCTCACTCAGCACTTAACATTATTTATTATTATCCTTTATGTTGGATGATTTGGTGTGTGTGTAAAGGGTGGAATGAGTTTTTTATATTATTAATGAGGCACCTTACTGGAGTAGCTCTCATATTTCGTTGTTTTATAAGATGCAATGACAATAAAGGCTATCTATCATTAAAAAAACAAGATGTTAATAGCAGGGTTCATTTTTGGTATTGTTGGTTGAAGCAACATTCATTCAAGATTCATAATTGGTCAGTTTTTCCACATTGAAAAGTATCACATACATGATATATCATGTATCAACTCTGATAAAAAAGAAAGGATGTCAACAATGTGTGTGTGCTTAGTGAGAATGCATTCAAATAGGGAACACGATTTGTTTGATATGAAAGACGAACATTTGTAGTTTGCTGGTTTGTCAACAATGATAATATAATAATAATCCAATAACAATAATCCAATGGTATTATTTCTGAGATAAAATACAAAATACATATCGCAATTCGTTACACACACAAACACAAAACGTATTCTCAAAATGAATATTCAAAATTAATATTCAAATAATATTCACCTGCTATTGATTCATATGTTTTAAAGAGTCCTATCCTGCAGTGCCCCCAGTAGGCAAGAAAAGACCAACCAAGTGTTTCAGCCATCAGTTAGTTAGGCCTTTAAATTCCCATGGGAACATAGGCCATCGACGAATCTCTTCCATCCTTTCCGGTCCTGGGCACTCCGCTCCAGATGTTGCCACCACAGCCCTTCTTTCCTCATCTCCTGTTCTGTGGTTCTTCTCCAGGTGGTTCTCAGTCTGCCTCTCTTCCTCCTGCCCTGTTGGTTCCACGTTCCACAGTGATCACGATTCAGCCATCAATAATCTAATAATTCAGGGCGAGTGAAATTTTCACTCATGATTGAAATGTTCAGAAGAGGATTTTAAAGAATCCTTGTATTTAGACATGAAGCCTTTGGACACTTTTTGTAATAATATTGGTGACAGGACGTTTTGACTGGTTGAGTTTGTCGCTCACCGTGAACAGGTTTCCTGGACCCTAGTAATACTGACATGGCCTTCGAGTCAATGAACTACTAGCTATCACCACAGGGGGGGAATGGTTCCTGTCATGGGGAAGAAGTAGCAGTTTGTGTTCAAGGTTTATGATGAGCTCTACGTCACTTTATGTACAGACCTCGCTCTACGTCACTTTATGTACAGACCTCACTGTACAGACCTCGCTCTACGTCACTTTATGTACAGACCCCGCGCTCCGTCTCCACTGACAGACGTCCGGCTACGTGGACGAGGCCGTGCAGAGCGCCAGGTGTCGGCCCAGGTTCCCCCGGCTGGAGTATCGCCGGCCACACTGCGTGCAGGCGTAGGGCTCGCCCACGTGGATGCTCATGTGTGGCTTGAGGCTGCTGGACCGCAGAAAGTGTTTCCCACACAAGTTGCAGCTGAAGGGCCTCACGGTGCGCTGGCTGCCGCTGGGGCCGTGGCGGATGCTCTGGTGCACCGTCAGGCCTTTGGAGGTGGAGAAGTCCTTCCTGCAGAGTGGACAGCTAAAGATCCACGGATGGGCGGGATCCTGGCCTTTCCCCTCTGGTGGGGAGGTCCGATGGGTCCGCCTCATGGAGGAAGAGGAGGAGGAGGAGGAGGAGGAGGAGGAGGGATTCTTGCTCTGGAGGGGGAGCGGAGAGGAGCCAATACCGTCCTTTGCTCCTCCCGCTTGGCGGGGGGCGAGGAGGCGGGAGGAGAGGCGTCTAGGAGCACCCAGCTGGATGGACTTTCTTCCCTTTGATAGGCTGTCTCCACTAGCAACACCACAACCAGGAGCCGGCCTTGAGGCCCCGCCAAGCAGGAAGTCTTCTCCCTCTCTCGGCGACGGACCACCGACCAGACTGCTGCCAGACAAGGCCTGCTCCTCCTGCTGGTCTCCTCCAGACATGAAGTCCAGAGGAGCACCCCACTCCTCCTTAGGGGTGAGGGAGGGCGTCTCGTCTACCACTAGAGACAGAGAGACAGATGAGTGGTCCTACCCTAGTCTAGTCGGGTACTTGTCTGGCTAGAGGTACTGGTAAAATCGAGTCTGGGCCCAAGTCTGGTAGTACTGGTCTAGACTCGTCTGGGTCCAGGTCTTGCTAGAGGTACTGGTCTGACCAGGTCTGGTACGTACTGCCACTAGCAGGGAGCTCCCGATGGAATTCTCCGATGATGCACCCTGTCTGCTCCTCTTCCAGCTTGATCACCACCAAAGGCCTCTGAGAGAGTGAGAGTGAGAGAGAGATATAGCACGATACCACAAGCTACAGCTTAAGAAAGCCGTTCCCTCAACGCTGTTACCCTGCTTTAACACTGGAGTGTGCCCACTGTACGGGGCTCACTACAGCACTTCAATTTCTGCGTTGTCGTGTTGTGTGGCCTCTCTGCAGAGACTAATTTCATTTTAAAACATATTTACTCTTTATAAGAATAAACTCTCCAAGTGTATTCTGAGTAACTTTCTCAATACAGTTCAAATAATTTCTACCACATACTGTATTTAATAATATATCAGCTCTAGAGCGGCAGATATACTGTACCTCCTCCAGCAGGTCAGTTTCTCTATCCCGACCTCCAATGAGAGGCTCAGCACTGTGACCTAGAGATGAAACAGACCCCATGACTGGTATGCATAAAAATATAATAGTTTAAACTTATGAGTTTTATGAAAAAAAGAGATCCAGGAGCGGGCAAAGGGACCCAATCACTTTTGCCCCCATGTTGCCGTTCAATCTGGACTTCAGGGAGTGAATGCTGGAGATAAATTTGCCTATATTCTCTATTCTATTCTTTGCATTGACTTTGTATGGATTCACGCCACGCCTTCATTATTGGTGTGAAGTGAACGCATCCCTTACTAATCCATAATCGATCAACAACAGAAACATCACTAATCCATCATCCAACAGAAACATGTCCTGAACCTTACTTACTCTTTCATCGTTCAACAGAAACATGTCATGAAGCTTTAACACTGTAACTCATCCATCGCGGAGGTGTGAGAACAGCAACACACCTTTCTCCGAGCAGCTCCCCGGCGGCGGGACGGGGGCTCCAACTTCCATCAGCCGCACCTTGCTCTTTAGTTCGAGGTTCTCTCTCTGGGTCCGGGACACCTCCAGCCTAAGGTGGGTATACCCATCGTCCACCAGCTTGCAGATCTCCAGAACAGCCGAGTTAGCCAAAACCTCCATAATGGAAAGCAACCGTGTGTGGAAATTCCCGCAGTTCTCCATCGCCTTGTTTTACTTTCCAATAAACCCGGCTAGGCTGTGACGCCAATAATGCATGGACCTATAAAGAAATAGTGGATAATGCCTCAGAGACTGTTTACTTCTTGAGGTTAATGGCGGATTGAAACCATAGACTGTAAGATTGAAACCGACTGGTAGCCTTTACCGCCACCGCCCGGTGTGGTGTATGTATTTAATAATTACATTTAACAAGCTTGCGGAACTGTGACGTCAGAGAGCAGGTGAAGCGGACACAAATCCCTAAATCATAGCTTTCTTTTGGAGTTTCTGCTGCTAAACCCCTGAATAATCTATCACTCAAAGTCTGATGATTGATCAGGAGTTCTTTGCAAATCAACTTAAGTTTTGTTGTTTATTCTGTGCAAGGTAAAAGCATAGGCCCTCTCATTTTTGTTAAAGTGTTAAGAGTGTGTTTTGTTTTTATCCACAACAAGCTTTGGATATTAAAGGCTGAATGCTGCTTACTGTGAATAGTGTTTGTTTTCATTTTTTTTGTATTTCTGTGAATTAATTAGATTTATAGTAACGCATTGATGAAACAAGGTTTTAAAATTAGGTTTATTGTTTGACTGAACAACCGACTGAGAGACTGACACCTGGATTTATCTGTAATTCGTAAAAACATTCCATCACAGTGGGCTAAGTTCACAGCAGCAACGTGTCACTCAAGTGAACCAGTCCTCCATGGCATCTTAAGGGTCAGGACTGGACCCAATAACACACAAAATCCATTCGGCTGTGTGTCTTGGACCTCTGGGTGGTGTCTGGATGGTGTTCAGAGTGGTATCTAGATGGTGGTGTTGTGGTGGAGCTCAGGGGGGTGTCTGACAGGAGCTGTGGGTGGTGTTTAGATGTTGGTCAGGATGGGGATGGTGTCTAGATGGTTTCAGGGGGGTGTCTAGGTGGAGCCATGGGTGGCGTCTAGATGGTTTCCAGGGGGGTGTCTATGTGGAGCTTTGGGTGGTGTCTAGGTGGGGCTCTGGGTGGTGTTGTGGATGGCCTGGTGTCGGATGAGGTTGCTGAGGAAGGAGAACTTCTTGCCGCACTGGGAGCACTGGAAGCGTTTCTCCCCGGTGTGGACGCTCTGGTGCACCTTCAGGTTGTTGGAGGTGGAGAAGTGTTTCCCACAGTGGGCGCAGCGGAACG
Source organism: Trisopterus esmarkii (assembly GCA_027123545.1). Taxonomy (NCBI): domain Eukaryota; kingdom Metazoa; phylum Chordata; class Actinopteri; order Gadiformes; family Gadidae; genus Trisopterus; species Trisopterus esmarkii. The sequence continues at coordinate 17,080,935 of JAOPJL010000116.1, forward strand.
GCCGCTCCCCCGTGTGCACCATCAGGTGCCTCTTCAGCCCTGACAACTGTCCGAAGCTCTTCCCGCACTGGGGGCACCGGTGTGGCCGCTCTGGGCCCCC
>JAOPJL010000116.1:17081635-17115337 GCA_027123545.1 Trisopterus esmarkii
GTGTGTGTGTGTGTGTGTGTGTGTGTGTGTGTGTGTTTGTGTGTGTGTGTGTGTGTGTGTGTGTGTGTGTGTGTGTGGGTTGGCGGGAGAAAGGTGAGCGCTGAGTGGTGTCTCACCAGGAGGTGTAGAGGCAGCCCCAGGATCAGTCCGACTGCAGGGGGTCCCTAGACTCAGGGCCCGCCCCTGTAGACAGAGAGAGAGGTTCTGATTGGCCAAAGACTTCACACAGAGGAGCGGACCAATAAATAATGGTGTCATTCATGAATAACAATGATTGGTAATGGTTTCATTATTGGGTGATGATCTTATTAACGGGTAATGATCTCATTAATGGGTATTGATGTCATTCATGGGTAATGATGTCATATTGGGTGATGATGTCCTTATTGGGTGATGTCATTCATCTGTAATGATGTCATTAATAGGTAATTAATTCATAAATGCTTAAACATCATCCCCATCCAGGTCCAGAGTGGTTCATTCCTTACTTTAAACGTAGTTGTCACCTCGGGACGGCGCTATATGCTTTTATACAAAAGACAAACAACCAGAATCTGTCCAATAGGATTTATTAAAACGTGTGTAGCTACAAAGATATACAAACACGCTAACTGTTGTTGCGGCTGTGAGCGCTGTGAGGATCCTTGAAGTCTGATCTCCTCTGAGTCTCTGATGCCCACAGAGAGGACCACCGAGGACCACTAACCTCTTCGCTCCACTCCCCTCCGAAAGTCAGACGAAGACAAAGAAACCCCCTGGAGAAGGTGGATCGGGGGGGGGAGGGGGGGAAACTCTTCCCACGACCCCGGTTGGGGGTCAGCAGTTGTTGTGCGTGAGCTTCTGGTGTCTCCGCAGGTTGCTGGGATGGGAGAAGCGCCGGGGGCAGACGGTGCAGCCAAAGGGGCGCTCTCCCGTGTGCACGTAGCCGTGGACGTCCAGCTGGCTGCGGGAAACGAAGCTCTTCCCGCACAGCGAGCACATGTGGGCCCGGCGGCGCCAGTGGCGTGCCGCGTGCTTCTGTAGCTCCGCCTCCTGGCTGAAACGCTTGCCGCAAACGACGCAGCCGTGGGGCCCGAGACGCCGGGGATCAGGGGTCGTCGGGGTGGTTCTCTGGTTGAGCGTTTGGGCGGAGCAGGCTGGGAGGCTCTTTGATGGCGACGGTCCCGGTGCGGCGATGAAACCGAGACCTGCCGTGAAGGACTCCTCTCTCCCTCCTTGATCCTCCTCTCTCCCCCGCTGCTCCTCCCTTCCCCTCTCCTCCGGTCTCTTCGCCCCGCCCAACCAGCGGAGCTCCTCCCCCTCGTCGTCGACCACCATCACCGCGGCAACTGTACGGCGATCACTTGACGACAGATTTTGTGTGAACGCTGCTGTGACTTCTGACCACGACTGCCTCTGGCGTTCCTCATTCTGCTCGCCAGAAAACAACTGGCTCTCCGCTTTGATATCACTTCCTGTTAGTGGCTCCTGTGAGGAGCCGCTGGTGAAAAGCAAGGTGAGGTCATCTGATCCACTGACCTCCGATTGGCTGCGAGGCTCCTCTGGTCCAGCAAGGGGCATCGCCCCTGAGCCGGCGTCTGGTCTGTTGGAGGTGTGGTCAGACTCGCTAGGCTCCGCCCCCTCCACCTTCACGATCCTCAAAGGCTCCGCCTCCACAACCTGAGACAGAGGAGGGAGAGCAGGGTCCTCATCTACACATTATGGGATGTATTCACAATAGTCCATCACACTACCACACAGGGTGGATGTGGAAAGTACCTCCATCTTGGTGGAGGTCACGACCTGATGGTGGGGATCCTGGTCCCGGGGCAAGGGGGGGGTCTTCTGGCACCGGCCCAACCCCCGGAGCCGGCCCTGGGGGAACGAACCTGCCGGACACCACATCACTATAACACCAAATCTGCTGCAGGATAGTCCTACCTCCCACTGAGTGTCTTTACAATAATATAGTCCTACCTCCCACTGAAGGTCTATATATATGGAGGTGTGTGTATTAATGGGGGTATAGGTGTATTATATGGAGGTGTGTGTATTTAGGGTTGTGTATTCAGCGGTGTACCTGCCAGGGCTTCGCGGTGCGGTCTGCCCAGTATACGGACGCCAGGGAAGCGGGCTGTCCCTTCGGGTCCCTTCATTCTCTCCGCCCGGTACTTAGAGACCTGCATCTCCAGGAGTCGGACCTTCCTGCGGAGAAAGTCGTTCTCCTTCTGGTTCTGAGACACCTCGAGATGAACAACTGCATATCCGTCGTCGACAACCTTGCAGATCTCGGCCACGGCCGCGTTAGCCAAGACCTCTATGATGGAGGCGATCTGCGAGTGGAAATCCACAGGAGACGACATTGTTGTGTCCAAAAACACACTAGACGTAAAATGTAAAAAAAAAACTTTAAACGTTGTATTTATCTCAGGCCATTCGCAAAATATGTCAAGTTCAGTAAACTAAACCATGTGTAGAATTTGTATTGGTTAAAACCCCATTAAGAGAGAATAAGCTGTCTTTGTTTTCAGGAGACTGTAGTGGGAACTAATGTCCTGGCTTCTTGTTCTGTGGTAGCGGAGTGTTGAGGAGAGCAGCACCGCCGCCTGTTGTTCAGGAGCGGAAGTCCTCCACCTCGTTCCAGGCGTAGACGTTTCCGTTACAGAACAAACTAACCTAATAATTGAACTAACCATCTCTAACTAAATGTCTAAACTAACCATCTTATAACTCACTTATTCATATATTCATATATATAATATTGTATACATTTAAAAAACTAATGTATTTATTTAAAATTTTTTATTCTAGTATGAATTATTATTATATGAATGAATTATTAGGCCTAGCTGTCTTTTGATGTTTATATTTGGTCGTATTGTCTGTAACTAAATGTCCCTTCAGGGATGAATTAAGTTCTCATCTAATGTAATGTGAAGTGATGTAGGTAATGTAATTTACTCTGACGTGATGCAATGTAATGTAATGTGTGATGTAACGTAACGTGTTGATGAAGGAGGGCCTCTTCAAAAGAGCCTTGACCGCAACCACCTGTTGCTTGTTGTCCTCTCGCGATATCTCTCCAGTGAGGCAGCTGCACAAGGTCGTTTAAGACAGGGACACGTGTTCGTGTCATCCAGTAAATTCTAGAAACCGCGACCTGATCAGTCCGCCGGTGACTCCTGCTTTTAAATCCATTTTACTGCGTAGGTGAGATGGCTAGAGGAAGCCGCAGTCGCTCCTCCGCTCCGGCAAGGTAAACTTCATCCCTGATAATACTACCTTCACATGCCCTGATAATAATACTTGTTTATAGGTATGTCTCTACTGTGGTGTAATTGATCAATAATACCGACCAGTGACTTATATTGAGAGGTAAGTAGTAGCCTAGTTTGTGTAGACACGCTTCACTGTTGTTCAACTGAGCTGCGTCAGGAAGAACAGTATAGCTTCTCAAGGTCAGTAGTTGACAATAATAAAGTATTTATGTCACCAAACCAGTTCTCTCCGGATTTTCTAGGTAAATTTATTTAGTGTGTGGTGGACATTAGAAAAGTGCTGCTTAGTGCGCAGGAAATGTTAATTAAGTTTAACCGCAATATCTCTGAAGAAACACGATTCGAAGAAACAGGATAACTAAACAAATTCAGAAGTTACTGAAAAGCAAAACAGGAGTTATATTACATATTTGTAAGCATTTTTCTTTGAAACATTAATTAATTTAGGTTAATACCAAACTTCGACCAGGCCCCGTTATGTAGAACATTATACGCGTATTGCATGTTAATGTCCTTATGTGCAAATAAGTAAGTTAATGAATTATGTATTATTTACTACATACATATTCAGATGTTTTAATAAAATCATTAATGAACAGCATAATAACCAATTTCTTATCAAACACATAATGGGAGCCTAGAAAGTGAACGCATTCATCGGTCAAGTTAATAACATTAGTTTACTGTAATTTTATATCTGCACCAGGAGCAACCCGATGTCTTGGAGCTACTGTTATGCCTCGACTTTCTGATGAACTCTATTTTAGATATTTGAGTAAATAGCTGCAGTAGAACCGTCACGAAGTGCTGGTTTACACTGACCACTGGTTCCACTGGTTTTCCCATAGTTCTCATCTGAAACTCCAGGCCCTGATATACATGAACTCAGTTCAAATAGTCCATATCCCACTGCCTGCTATTGGTCAACAATACCACACAAATTATCACTATTATTTACTTACTACTATTATTATTACCTCAGTATCTGGTATCTGCAAATATGAACATTAATTTCAACAAGCCAGAGACCAATATCATCAATGTTGCAAGTATGTTGTGGCTAACTGACCCACTTCTAGCGGCTAAACACCACATTGTAAGCTACAGGCTAGTCCCTAAGATCTGAGTGATTAGTACATTTAACTTTCTCTCGCTTCATATATTTCTCCACCAATCATGATGCTGGAGGCAGGGATCTGTAAGTGCCTTACTTGTGAACACAAATTGGGTCAGTAGTTGGAGAGGCAAACTAAAAATAAATAAATAAAATAAAAAGGTTTCTTTAAAGGTCTCAAATTAACACGGTTAAGACTGGTCAGTGTACAAATTTAAAATCACTTTTAAAATCCCTATCTGAAAGCTTCATCCATCCCAAAAAAAAAGTCTTCTGTAGAATATCTCTGTACCAAAAGAGGAAACAAGGCGTAACTCCGTCCCTTGCAGTTCTTTGTGCCTTGCCGTCTCCCCTTCTATGCTAGAACATGAAAAGACTGCTGGATCGCAGATAAGCCAGCAGCTAACCACCACACTGTTAGTTAGCGGCTAACAACCATGGTCCTTCTTCAGCCACAGCCCCGCTCCATCCCACGCTCCGTCCCACGCTCCCATGCCTGTCCAGCCCGCCCCTGCTGCCATGGCCCCAGCTGCACCCCAGGGGCCTGGGCTCATGGCCCAGATGGCCACCACCGCTGCTGGGGTAGCAGTGGGCTCTGCCATGGGTAGCGTGATGGGAAGCGCCCTCACCGGCGCCTTCAGTGGAGGCGGCAGCAGCAGCACCACCACCCCGGAGCCAGCCAGGCCCGCCTACCAGGTGAGCACAGGTCCTCTGGGTTCCTGGTGCCCTAGTGGTGTGTGTGTGTGACTACATGCAGCGACTAACTCAAACCAACTTGCAGGAGGCCCCCAGGCCAGGCCCCGCGGCTTCCGGACCCTGCCACTATGAGGTGAGGCAGTTCCTGGACTGTGCGACGACCCAGGGCGACCTCAGCCTTTGTGAAGGCTTCAGCGAGGTCCTCAAACAGTGCAAGTCCTCCCATGGTAAGACTGAGTTATTAACTATAGATTCTTCATAAACAGTATTTATAAACCAATATAGAGCCTCTCTAAACAGATCCTCTATAGACACATATATAGAGCCTCTATAAACAATATTGTCTAATATAAATGCTAACATGGTTGCTAAACTTTGAAGTGATCATTGTCTGTTTAAATGTTTTAAAAGTGAATTCCACACAGCACCCTTGAAGTTGAAAGATTGTGCCATTTGAAATTCATCATCTCCTTATCAACCCAAATGATATATTGACATGTATTGACATTTCAACCTTGTTTTATTTGTTTAAGGTGTGGCGGCATTGGTGTAAGGGTCGGCAGCCATTCTGGATTCATGACATTAGGATAGACTTTCATCTCTTTGTTTGTTTGGTTGATTGGTAATTGTAAATTATGAACGGTTTTTGATGAAACTTCAATAAATTGCTGCTAACTGTTGCCCCTGTCTTGTGTATTGACTTCAAGTGGCAAACTAGAAGATTGGTTTGCTTCTCCTTGGACTTCTGTCATGCCATGTCCTTTACCAAACTGTCGCCAACCACATCCAGTTGGTAACATCCATAATAATGCAGGTGCATGGACTTTCATCAGTGGGCCGTAGGCTCGTCCCCCAGTGTGACCTCATTCTAGACAGATTGGTACTTCAGTTATTAACATGAACGTCTTTGAGATTGCGAGTAAGCAGGGTGATTATACTGTGACATTCAAGGCCTGGAGTGGTTCATTGGTAACTTTAAACGTATCCTCTGAAAGGCACTTTGTTTTATACAAAAGACAAACAGACACTGTCCAATTAGATTTATTCAAACATGTACAAAGATATGCAAACACGCCGAGACAGTCTTCATCCAGCAATCAAACTTGCTTACTGTTACTGCGGCGCGAGCGCTGTGAGGATCCATGAAGTCTGAGCCTCTGACGCCCACAGAGGACGGAGGACCACTAACCACTGCACTCCCCTCCCCTCCGGAGGTTCGCAGGGCGGAGGTGTAATCCCCGTTTCATAGACCTGACCCCGGTTGGGGTCAGTGGTTGTGCATGAGCTTCTGGTGTCTCCGCAGGTTGCTGGGATGGGAGAAGCGCCGGGGGCAGACGGTGCAGCTGAAGGGCCGCTCCCCCGTGTGCACGTAGCCGTGGACGTCCAGCTTGCTGCGGCTAACAAAGCTCTTTCCGCACAGCAAGCACTCGTGGGCCCGGCGGCGCCGATGGCCCGCCGCATGCTTCTGTAGCTCTGCCTCCCAGCTAACTCCACTAGCTGGGAGGCTTCTTGATAGCGACAGTTCCGGTGCGACGAACCCAAGACCTTCGGTAAAGGAGTCCTCTTTCCGTCCCTGCTCCTCCTCTCTCCTTTCCTCTCTCCACCCCGGCTCCTCTCTCCCCATCTCCTCTTTTTTCAGCCCCCCCGACCAGAGATAGTCCTCCGCTTCTTCATCGTCGACCACCATCACTGCGGTGACAGTACGGTTGTCACATGAAGAAAGAGTTTGGGTGAACGACGCTGTCACATCTGACCACGTCGGCCTTTGGCGTCCCTCTTTCTGCCCGCCAGGAAACAGCTGACTACCCGCTCTGACATCACTCCCTGTTAGTGGCTCCTGCGGGCAGCCGCTGGTGAAAAGCAAGGGGAGGTCATCTGATCCACTGACCCCCGATTGGCTGCGAGGCTCCTCGGGTCCGGCAAGGGGCGTCAACCCTGAGCCGCCATCTGGTCTGTTGGAGGTGTGGGCTGTCTCGCTAGGTTCTGCCCCCTCCAACTTCACGATCCTCAGAGGTTCCGCCTCCTTAGCCTGAGACAGAGGAGAGCAGGGTCCTCATCTACACGTTATGGGATGTATTCACAATAGTCCATCACACTACCACACAGGGTGGATGTGTAAAGTACCTCCTTCTTGGTGGAGGTCACGACCTGATGGTGGGCGTCCTGGTCCCGGGGCAAGGGGAGGGTCTTCTGGCACCGGCCCAGCCCCCGGAGCCGGCCCTGGGGGGACGGACCTGGCAGACACCACCACACTATAACACCAAATCTGCTGCAGGATATCTAGTCCTACCTCCCACTGAGGGTCTTAATAATAAAATATTGTCCTACCTCGCACTAAAGGTCTTTACTAATATACATTTTATTATCATAGTTTAGGTTGTGTAGTTTAGAATGTATCTGGAAGTCTTCAGAAAGTCAATATGTTGGTGGGTGTATTTAGGGGTGTAACGGCGTCTGTTTTACGGGTGTGTAGGTGTGTGTATTTAGCGGTGTACCTGCCAGGGTTTCGCGGTGCTGTCTGCCCAGCATGCGGCCGCCAGGGAAGCGGACTGTCCCCTCGGGTCCAATCATTCTCTCCGCCCGGTACTTAGAGACCTGCATCTCCAGGAGTCGGACCTTCCTGCGGAGAAAGTCGTTGTCCTTCTGGTTCTGAGACACCTCGAGATGAACGACTGCATATCCGTCGTCCACAACCTTGCAGATCTCGGCCACGGCCGCGTTGGCCAAGACCTCTATGATGGAGGCGATCTGCGAGTGGAAATCCACAGGAGACGACATTGTTGTGTCCAAAAACACACTAAACGTAAAAGAAAAAAAATACTTTAAACGTTGTATTTATCGCAGGCCATTCGCAAAATATGTCAAGTTCAGTCTTAAACCATGCATAGCTATTGTATTGGTTATAAACCCCTTTAAGACAGAATAAACAGCCTTTGTTTTCAGGAGACTGTAGTGGGAACTAATGTCCTGGCTTCTTGTTCTGTGGTAGCGGAGTGTTGTGGAGAGCATCGCCGCCGCCTGTTGTTCAGGAGCGGAAGTCCTCGTCACCTCGTTCCAGGCGTTCTCATCTCACGACGGAAGGCCTGAACTGGATGGCCCACATTAAAGAAAGGTGCCATGACATGCCACCAGGTGTGGTTTGATTAGCCGTTACAAGCCGTTTTGGAATCCTGCCCCTTAACACATCACAGTTGTGCGTGTCCACCTAGATATGTGACGGATAGATGAGCGTTTGTTCATTTCATGTTGATATATAATCCTAGCTCCGGGTCAGTTAACTGGCGTACACAGCTCATAGAAAACAAGGGACCGGAAATTGATTTTGGTAGACCGGAATAGCGCTATAATTCTGGATTCTCACTCAACCCACTCTTATGTTATGATAGCCAGCCAACTGAGGACCTCAGTTAGTTAGTTGTAGACAGAACTTCACTTCGGACAGTATTTGAATGTTCCTATTTGCCTCATTTTACTTATATTTTTTTCATGATTTTCACTGGCTTGGCGGATAAAATGGCATAAAAATAAGTATAAGCGGCATATTGGGAATGTGACAAACCATTAGACTTAAAATGGTAAGCAAGAGCTCTGCAAGGAGAAGTCCAAAATTGACAAAAGCAAGGACTTCTTATACAGTTGCAGACAGGTCTCAGGATGCTGAGAACAGCTCTGCTCCCCAATAAAAACAACATTTTCCCATTGCACCTGATACCAAAGTTTAGGTATATAAACGTGATTTAATGTGATATTTTGTAATGTACTGTGATGTAATGTAATTTAATGGTCCCATGGTGACATGCCACCAGGTGTGGTGTGATTAGCCATGCTGGCCATGCTAATCACACCATACAAGCCGTTATGGAAATCTTCCCCTTATCATAAGGGGCAGATTTCCATAACGGCTTGTCATAAGGGCCTTATGACATCACAAGTTGGCGTGTGGCCTAAACGTGTGCTGGATAGGGAGGACCATGGGGCAGACTCCAAAACGGTTGGCTGGTGGCATGTCATGGGACCTTTAATGTGATGTGAAGTATAATGTAATATGTGATGTGTGATGGTGTAACGTGATGAGATCCTTACTGCGTAGGAAAGGCTAGAGGACTGACAATTATATCTTATATAGTAGCTACTGCGGTGTGACATTGGTATACTCCCTACAGCAGGGACGCGCTGTGAGCTGCTGTCGACGCAGGACAGCGTTTTCTTCCTCTCGGAAAATTAGAAAGTTGTCTACTGCCGCCTGGTGGTATATCTACTAAACAAATCAATGTATTGAAATATTAGATTTACATCTAATTCAATAAAACGTAGGTACTGAATATAGCTTTAATTGTTTTGTTTAATACTAACTTATCTGCCTTGAAAACGAATTTCCTTATAGGTATCGATGAAGGTATTAAGCCTATGTGAGCGTTAGCGTCCACACTTGACCTTTGAACCTTCAGACTGTCAGCTTCGGTTAACTTGTATCCGACTGAACTGCAATAGGCAGCCTACTAGCGGTGCTGTGTTTCTCGTTCAGACTTCACTCAACAGCCAAACACCAACCATGCCTTTCATCGTCCTGGACACCAATATATCTGCGGAGGGTTTACCTGCAGACTTTCTGAAGAAGCTCTGCTCCTGCACCGCCGCTGCTCTGGGAAAACCAGAGGAGGTGAGTATCTCACGACAACTTCTGTCTAGGTTTAGCCCAACTTTTTTAAGCACATGTGTTGTTGGAAGAACCTCTAAAGCCCCCCCATGTGTTCCCAGAGGATGAACGTTGCGGTTAAACCTGGTTTGCCGATCCTGATGGCCGGGTCCTCTTCTCCGTGCGTCATGCTGTCCGTGTCTGCGATCGGAGTCACCGACACCGCAGAGAAGAACCGGGAGCACAGCGCCAAGATCTGCAAGTTCCTCGCGGAACAACTAGCTATCCCAGTAGACAGGTAGGCTCGTTACAGTACTGCGCTCTGGGCCGAGCCCGGGGGAATCTGTAAAAGACGGAGCAATAAATATAACAACGAAAGCAGTCGCCAATAGCTGGGATTTCATGTTTCATCAAAAGTAAAAGCAATCATATAGAATAGAATAATATAATTATGTGTAAGCTTGACAATGACGATGAACTCTGCTTTAGTTGTACCTGTAATGCAAAGCCACACGTTATCTACCACTTGACCCCTAGGAGGCACGTAGTTGTTGCCCAATTCATGCCAATAGCGCTGTTTAAACACGAGTCTCTAACCTTCAGTGGGTGAGTGAACTTTAACCCCTCTGTGCTGTTGGATCTAAACACACAGACCAAGGGTATATGATACCTCACACTATCTAACACTAATGATAAAGTGTACATCTTTTGTTTTTTTTTTGCTCTCAACTGCCAGGGGATTCTAATGAATGGGGTTTTCCCAGAGGGAGGGAGGCAGTATTCCAAGAAGGAGGGAAGGAGTATCCCAAGAGGGAGTCAGTATTCCCAGAGGGAGGGGGAGAGAATTCCAAGAGTGAGGTGGAATTCCCAGAAGGAATAATATAATCATTGGGATTTGTTTAATTGTGGAACTAAAGAGTGTCCTGTTTTTCATTGGCAGGATCATGATTTGCTTCCACGCATTGGAGCCTCATCAGGTGGGGAAGATGGGGACTGTCATGAGTTTCCTGTGATCAACTTACGGACGCCATCAAGATTTAAAGCCCCGCCCATTATCACTTACCATAGCCTGGAAGCTCTGCACCTGATTACCTCATTGTATGTGAAGGAATGATAATTATAATTCAGTAAATGTTATTTTTAGATATTTTACACCTAACCAATCTGACCAGAGATCTGATGTATAGCCAAATAAAGTAAATCAATTAAAAAATATTTAAATCAATTATCTTCCTTTTCCGCATACCCCCATTTAAGGAGCCACAGCTCTAAAGAACCGACCAGATGAAAAACGTTGCACAGGCCCACATTACTATACAGCCACTAAAGGATGGGAAGCTCTATAACCCACCTGATGTAGAATGTTGCACAAGCCAACATTAACTATAGGACAGGATGGCCGAAACAATGATGATGGTGGTGAGGGGATTGGTGGCATCAGATGAGCTGGGATGACGAGGCAGAATCAGAGGCGGAATGATGATCAAATTGGTTAATTGACCGGCACCTGCACATGATAACAGAGGGATATCAAGACGGAAAGATAGACAGTGGCCATAATAATTCAATAGCCTTCATCTTGGTATCTCCAGATTACAGTGTCCCATTAAGACAACTGCAAAAAATAAAGCATCATTTGTCTCTTGCATGAAGCATAACATTATTTTAGTTGATGGTTTCCTGCCTAAGATTTGTTATTATAATTTTCTAACCAATACTTATTCAACATTTTCTTACGATGTGGGCCTATAGCTTAAACGTGTCATGACATACCACCAGGAGTGGTGTGATTAGCCGTTTTGGAAATGATGACAATATGACATCACCGGTGTGTGTGCATACCGAGAAGTGTGATGGATAGATGAGCAACGTTTGCTACAGTCCACTGGATAGGGTGGTAGATTGATCCGGATCTATCCGAATCTGGTTGAGAGGAATCACTCTGGTTGGCTGTTTAGCAAATCAGTGCACAAATCAGTGCAGCGCAAGACTCATCCGTGCCTATTAATTCAGCTATTCAACCTTTCTGTTCTGCCATGTGCAAACATAATCCAAATTGGCATTTAAACACGGGTAGGATAAATCAACGGAGTAAGTGAAAGGTTGAAGACTGAAAAAGTCTGCGAATGTTCTACTCTTGTTCGTGAATAAGCATTATACGGGTTCGGTTTATAATGACTAGGGTTAACTATTGTAGAAGAAAGGCGTCGTGTAATAAAAGTATGCTACTGATAGTTAACCCGTGTAAACAAAGTAAATGTTGGACAGGGATTGGATTGCTTTGCGGGGCGGTTCTGCGGTGGGCGGTTTGGTATAAGTGCTGAAGAGGGCTGACTGAGATCGGGTCTTCGACCAATACTCCAACAACCCCGAACAAGATGGCTTTAGAAATCTATCTGGATCTTTTCTCCCAGCCCTGTCGCTCCGTGTACATCTTCGCCAAAAAGAATAACATCCCCTTCGAATTCAAAAAGTTGACTCTGCTCGAAGGTAGACGCAATTCGTTGTCCAAGTAGACTTTATTTTTTAAGTTTGCGTGAAGTAGGCGAATTCAGCGTTCAGGCCTATATCCAAAAACGTGTGATTAAAAGCCTTTTAGGCTGATAACCTCATAGTAAAACAAGTTGTTTGCTGGATAGATTCAGTAGTCGGTGTAGTGAAAGTTCCTAACACACGCAAAGGCAGTGATCGTGACATGCCTACTGAAGTGTTGTGTTTTGGGTTCAGGGCAGCAGTATGGAGAGGAATTTGGTAAAATCAACATGGTGAGAAAAGCACCAGCCATCCGCGACGGGGACTTCTGTCTGTCAGAGAGGTATGTTTTTGTATGGGTGGGCTGCCTTCTGCAGTTTAAAATTGGGCAACATAGGGGTTATTTAAAGACATAAAGAGAAATTATATATATATATATATATATATATATATATATGAATGATATTTCCAATTAATAATGGGAAATATTGTACACATGATTGTAGGCTACAGTGCCATTCCCTTTCCTGTGTGTGTGTGTCCCAGCATTGCCATCATGCAGTATCTGGCTGAGAAGTTCCAGACCCCGGATCACTGGTACCCCACTGGCCTGCGGCAGCGGGCTCGGATTAATGAGTACCTGTCCTGGCAGCACGCGGCCATCCGCATGCATGGCTCCAAGATCTTCTGGCTTCGGGTGAGTAGGCCATGCCCTGGTGGCTGGGGGAGTGTGGGGCACACCCACAGAACGGCCATCAGACCGCTGGTCTGTGAGCCATTTAGAGGAGCGACCCGAAGCTTCAGAAATGCTGCTGGAAGCACTGTGGGGTTCTGCCTGCCTCAGTGAATCCCTTCCCTTCTGCTGAAGCTCCTGATTCCCAAGATCATGGGGGTGGAGGTCCCTCAGGACAAAATGGACGCCGCGCTAGAGGACCTGAACGGATCGCTGAAGCTGGTGGAGGATAAATTCCTCCAGGACCAGCCCTTCATCGCTGGAGAGCAGGTCTCGCTGGCCGACCTGGTCGCCATCGTGGAGATCATGCAGGTGAGCTACCACGCTGCCGCTGTCAAAGGGATTCAAACTCATAACCTTCAACCCTAAATGGACCAAAGTAAAGGGGACCTATTGTACAAATCAGTTTTCCTTGACATAATTGCATAAAAGAGTTGTTGGGGAATCTTAGTACCTAGTAAACTGAGAATATGGTTGATCCATTCTCCCTCCATCCAAAAGTGACTAGATTGCATCCCTACGTGTCTCTGGGAGAAGGGGTCCCTCCAAGTGTTCTCTAGGCTCCTTCTCTAGGCTTCTTTCCTAGGCTCCTTCCTCTAAACACAGCTGGGTTCGGGGGTTTTGGGAAACTCTTCCTGATCTCTGTATCCATGTCAGCCGGTAGGTTCCGGTCTGGACGTGTTCGAGTCCCGTCCCAGACTAGCCGCCTGGCGGGAGAGGGTTCGGGTCGCCTTGGGAACAGAACTGTTTGACGAGGCCCATCGGGACATCATGGCGGCGCAGGAGATGGTGAAAAACATGGACAGCAGCAAGATGCAAGTCTTCAAGCCGAGGATCCAGAAGCTTTTTTTATAACCTCAGGATATGTTGGTGGTACCCCAGTAATGTGGTTTCGGGCCATTTGAAGTGTACGTGTTTCCGCTGTAGTAGGAGGCTGGTGATGATACTGTGGTCACATGTTGCATGCTGAGGATGTTACCCAGCATTCCATCTGTTCCTGACAAGATCCATTTCTGGTACTCATCCCATTAGCTTTTTTATGGGAACGTACCTCCTTAAAACTATTTGGAAATGTAGGCTACATACTGGAAACAATACAAATAAAACTACTGTCATCTGAAAGTATTTGTCATTTTTTTTCAAGCCAGGACAGAAACAGATTCTGTAGTCCTGTTTGAGTAGACCTTGAGGGTAGAAGCCAGCAAGTCAGAGAGGCCCCGTTTTCCTTATTCGTTATCTCCTTTACAGAGGAGTCCCGTTGCTGCAATAAGATCCCATTGTACCGGAGAACAAACGCAACACTCTAAAGAAAAAGACGCCCTTTGGCCGAGTTGGCCGTCGTTTCCTAAAGTCACGAGGCCCGAGGAAGCATTGCTCGTTTTGAAGCAGACCTTGGAAAGAATATGAGACCCTATTTATTTAATATTTGGAAAGATGTATCTTATATATTTGAGTACAGAGTAATCACAAGGTATCAGAAATGTGGCAAAATCGTTTGGGATGACAATGGACAGAGGAAAAAGACAGGATGGACATAATCCTTGCAATCATCTAAACATTTTATAAAATGTATACAGCACTACAGCAGTTTGTATCGTGTGAAACCACCCCTCGTCTCATTCCTCACATTAGTATGAAATAAAGAATTCTCTCTACCTCTACTCCTGAATTTACGGTAACGATGGGCACGTATTTAGAGTACACCCGGAAGTAAACAAACCTAGATTATTTATTGGACTATTACAATTCATATGGTGTGACGTGACTTTGTGGACGGGTGACCGTCGTTGGCGTCCTTTTGATGATCAATTAGCATTATTGGCATCGCAGCATAGCCGGCATTATTGAAAAGTAAAACATGGCGATGGAGAACTACGGGAATTTTCACACTCAGTTGGTTTCCATTGTGGAGGTCTTGGCTAACACGGCTGTTCTGGAGATCTGCAAGCTGGTGGACGATGGGTATACCCACCTGAGGCTGGAGGTGTCCCGGACCCAGAGAGAGAACCTCGAACTGAAGAGCAAGCTGCGGCTGATGGAAGTTGGAGCCCCCGTCCTGCCGCCGGGGAGCTGCTCGGAGAAAGGTGTGTTGCTGTTCTCTCACCTCCGCGATGGATGAGTTACAGTGTTAAAGCTTCATGACATGTTTCTGTTGAACGATGAAAGAGTAAGTAAGGTTCATGACATGTTTCTGTTGAACGATGAATGAGTTAGTAAGGTTCATAACATGTTCCTGTTGAACGATGGATGAGTTAGTGATGTATCTGTAAAAGCGTTAAAGGTTCATGTTTCTCTTCTACGTATCGATTTATGTGTCCACAAAGGTCAAAAACTAAACATAAGCCTTGTGAAATATGAAATCTATATTTATACCAGTCATGAATCTGTTTTATCTCTAGGTCAAAGTGCTGAGCCTCTCCTTGGAGGTCAGGATGGAGAAACGGACCTTCTGGAGGAGGTACAGTATATCTATATCTACTGCTCTATAGAGCTATTATATTAGGTACAGTATATCTATATCTGCTGCTCTATAGAGCTATTATCTTAGGTACAGTATATCTATATCTGCTGCTCTATAGAGCTGTTATATTCGGTACAGTATATCTATATCTGCTGCTCTATAGAGCTATTATATAAGGTACAGTTATTTATTATTATGTTATTCTGGTCTCTCTCTCTCTCTCTCTCTCTCTCTCTCTCTCTCTCTCTCTTTCTCAGAAACCTGTCGTGGTTATCAAGGCAGAGCAGCTGGAAGAAGAGTTGACAGGGTGCATCATGGGAGAACGCCACCAGGAGCTCCCTGCTAGTGACAGTACGTACCAGACCCGGACCAAGACGAGACCAGTACCTTTAACCAGACCAGTACCAGACTAGTCTAGAACAGTGTCTCTAACACTAGTGACGTTGCTTGATAAATCCCTCTCTATTCTACATTTGGAGTAATGTCGCATCTTGCATAGGTTGCACCAATGTACATCGAAAAATATTTCCAGCATTATTTAAAGGCCTACTGTCTCCTGAAACACCAGCAAGGAGGGAGAGTTCACATTTATAATTGACCTTGCTAATATCGGATGACAGTTATTTTTAATTATATAATTATTAATGATAGTAAAATATGTATGATAGGACCCCTTTAACTTTCCATCTTTCCTGCTCTCCCGCTGTCCCCCTCTCTGTCTCTCTCTCCCTGTCTCTCTGTCTCTCTCTCTCTCTCTCTGTGTCCTTCCCTCTCTGTCTCTGTCTTTAGTGCTGGTTGAGTGTCCCTCACTCGCCCCTAAGAGTGCTGGGGCTGGCCGCGATGGAGGGTGCCACGCCCAGCCGGCGGTGGAGTTTCTGACCTCTGACCCAGGAAGCTCCCACGCGTCACGGTCTGAGTGGGCATCGTCCTCGCCGTGCGTTGACGAAGACGCTGCCGGCGTGGGGACGCCCACGGAGGAGGAGGAGGAGGAGGAGGAGGGCCCTTCCCTGGACTCGTTCCATGACTTGTTTTCCTCGCCTGACGTGGCGCAGGCGCTGAGCGCCCCTGGACTCTGGGAGGGCGGAGCGGAGGAGCGGCTGGCCTCCTCCTTCTCGTTCCGGACAGCCTCCTCCGTCAGCATGGCGAGGGAACCCCTGACCGCCGCTTTGTCGGACGGGAGGGGTCACCGGGACCCCCCGCCGTGCGCCAGGGGTCAGTTCTCTGGCGGGCCGACGGCCCCCCCGCGCCCCCACCCGGGGCATCTCCGCCAACCCTTCCTCCACCTGCAGCAGCTCCACACTCAGCGGCTCCACCCTCCGGCGGCGGAGCAGCAGCCGTTCTGCTGCAGCGTGTGCGGGAAACACTTCTCCCAGTCCAGCCACATCAAGCGCCACATGAGCGTCCACACGGGGGAGCGGCCCTTTGGCTGCAGCGTGTGCGGGAAGCGCTTCTCGCAGGCGTGCAGCCTGAAGGTGCACCAGGCCGTGCACACGGGCGAGCGGCCCTACGGATGCTCGCAGTGCGGGAAGCGCTTCTCCCTCCTGGGGAATATGGTGCGGCACCAGGCCCTGCACGTCAGGAAGGACCCGCATGGCGCCACAGCGCTCTAGCATCAAGGACGTTTTTTACTTGCCGACAATTGGCGGTTTGTAAAAAAAAATATATATATATATGTATATATAATTTATATATTATTGTGCTGTTTTTTTTATAACTTATATATTAAAAAATATACTGCTATCAACTTGCCTACAATGGGCAGTTTGTTAAAAAATCAATAATCATTTATATATAAGTGTGCTGTTTTTTTTATAACTTATATATTTCAGAATATACTGTTAGGGTTATATAAAAATAAGTGTTTTAAAATAAAACTTTTTAATACAAAAATTGTCGAGTCGGGCATTTTCATTTGATTATTTATTACAAAAAAAGTATTTCATATTTTTCCTGTGATTTCCACAGAACACGCGCATATCCTAATGACGTCAGTAAATCAGAATGCAGGACAACAAACTGACGTCATCGCCGAGCGACAGGGCACCCGGACGAGCCACAACATCTTAACAATTTGAAATATGATGTATATTTCTCTTGTTATGTAACACGGAAGTCCCTGCATGCAAGGAGCCCAACGTGGTGAACCACAACGGTTGTGTTCGGCGTCGTCCTTTTAATTCCTGCTCATTTGCGTGCGGCTGGTCTGCGGGTCAGGAGGAGATGGCGATGATGGCGGACTGTGTTGGCTTTCAAGCGCAGATCGCTTCCATCATAGAGATGCTGGCCAACTCTGCCGTGGTGGAGATCTGCAAACTGGTGGACGACGGATACGCCGCCCTGCGCTCCCAGATGGACCGGGAGCGAGAGAAGAGCGAGAAGGAAAACGACGCGCTGCGACGGAAACTACGGGACATGGACGTGAAGATGCGGACCTACGAGCGGAAGATGAGGAGACGGATCCAGCGAGCTGATGATCTGCACAACGTCCAGTTTAGGCCACCCGAAGGTAAGGCTGAGTCGATAAGCAACATTTTATTCAACAGACGACACTTAAGCGTATGACACAAACGATGGTTTTCACAACATGCAGATCGATATGAATCTCAGCATCCATGTTCTGACGTGACGACCATTACCTTACTGTGAATAGTGTGTGACACAGTTCTGCTACACGCTGAGTTCTCTCATTTAACTGTAATGACACAACATTACGTACTTAATTTCTGCGTTCAAGTGTTTGGAAATGAAATGCTTAAGTTACGCCCATTTCCATTTGGATCGTCTGTAATGGAATCATTCAAACATGTTCTGGTCAACAGACATAATAGATTATTAGAAAATATAATTCTGATGAATACAAATAGGACTCATACTGTGATACTATAGATAGAATGTTTGATACTCAGTTTTTGTAAACGGTCAAAAATTGCTTGTTTCAGAACCAGAAGATCACATGACCTGTGATGTGCCCCTGGTCCCAGGTCACATGGCCATTGAAGACACACCTCACGACCTGTCACTGGTAAATTCAGTTGTTTATGATCGGAAATATTTCATATTTCACTCTAAACTATCGTTGACCCTGTGGTTGGATATGGGTGCAGCCCGGCAGCCGGCCAGCAGGAGGGCCGGGGTCCACCTCGGCCCCAGAAGGGGCTCCAGTCTTCAGGGCTCCAGGTCTTTCCACTCACGCCTTCTGTGTGGAGTTTGCATGTCCCTCCATGCAAGATGACCCTCCCGCACTGCCCATAAGCAAGGCAAGGGCAATATAACTGGAGTTGGTTACACGTTGGCTACACTGTGTGACCATGCCCCTACCAAGTTAGGATGGGTCAAAGAAAGTATCTTAGGAAACTGTTGAGCTGTGGTTGAGGCTGTTGTGGAGGCTGTGGTTGTAGTGATGTTTTATTGTTATCTATCTGTGATCGATTTGGTCATGCTCAGCCTCCTAACACCTGACGTCACTGGTTCACCATGGAGGGTTATGCTATTGCATTGGGCTGGCACAGCCACCTCTGGAATCTTGCATACTTGTGTTGCCACATTAATGAACCTACTGTTGCCTGAACACCACAGTGTTCAGGCTGTTGTTGAGGCTTTCGTTTGAACTGCTGTGGATGTTTTTATAGAAGATGTTGTAGAGGATGAAGTAGAACCTGTTGTAGAGGCTAATGTTTAACCTGTTATTGAGGCTGTTGTAGACGGATTGTACTTTATACTGTGTACTTTATTCGCTATAGAAGAATCTTTGGTTCCCCACGAGATCACAGCGCCTGGGAACAAGGGAGGCTTTATTGTTGTCATTTCCTTATTGGTTGCTACGAGATTCGAGCGACTATATTGGTGTAGTTCGTTATATAATATCCTGAACATGACCAGGAAGTAAAGTAAAAGTAAGAGATATGGTGATTTAGTGTTTATATTCTGTATTCTAGACCCCACACACACCTGTTGTGGAGGCTTTTGTTGAGGCTGTTGTGGAGGCTGTTATTGAGGCTGTTTCTGGTTTATTCCACAGGAGGAGGGGGCGGTGGAGCCCCTGGTGAAGGAGGAAGCCGCTGAGAAGTCAGACTGTAACCTGGACCTCAAGGTGGAGTTGAACCTCCACTCAGAGCGCGGTCTCTCCACAGGTGGGTGCTCCCGTCTTTGCACCATAGTCTCTGTGACACTGTCAAAAAAAACCTAATTTATTAAGCCTTTTATGTCTCCATGAGATTCAAAATATAATTTCTGAAGACAACCAGGTCAAGAAAGCAGCCATAAGTGAAACACGAGCACAAAGTTAGACAAGAAGATTAGGCGGACAATAAAAGCAAGAACCGCCAATGAAGCCTGAGTCCGTGATGATGAGGCTTGTGTTGTGTGTCTCTTCCTCCTGGCCTTGTAGTGCTGCAGACGGCCGAGGACCCCGGCCCTCTGGAGCCCCCGGCCGGCTGCTCCACCGGCCTGGACGGCCCTACCGGCGACACCATGGACCTGACCTGCAGGGCCCGGCGGAAGCCCCCCAGGGGCACCGCCAGTGCTGTGGCGGGCGCCGGGGAGGGTGTCCTGGATGGGGGAGGAGTCTCCGATGTGGTCATGAAGCCGGAGGTGGCGGCCGGACTGGAGGCGGAGTCCGACCAGCTCACGGGTCCGGGCGTGGCGGCCCCGCCCAGCCCCGAGCGCCTCAGCCTGGGCCTGGACCTGGCCTGGATGCAGGAGAGGGTCAGCCACCTGGGAGCCGCGTTCGCAGTGGCTCAGCTGGGCCTGGGGAACCCTGAGAACAGCCACCCAGCAGCAGCCTTCTCGGGCCAGGTCGGGGGGGCGGACTGTCTCGACGGCCCCCCCACCATGGTCTTCCCGAACGCCGCGGCCCACGACATGGCCGCCTTCGCCGCCTCCTTCGACCTATCCGCCGCCGGAGCCGCGGCCCCGCCCGCAACCCCTCCCTCGGCCATCGGCTCCCTGGGTGGTGTGGCCAAAGAACCCATGGTGTGCGGGGTGTGCGGCCGGGTGTTCCCGAGCTCCCCGGCGCTGGAGCTGCACCGGCGCGTGCACGCGGGGGAGCGGCCGTTCAGCTGCCCCCACTGCGGCAAGGGCTTCGCTCAGCCCAACAACCTGCGGGTCCACCTGCTCATCCACTCCGGGGAGCGCCGCTACAGCTGCTCGCTGTGCGGGAAGAGCTTCATCTCCTCCAGCCACCTGAAGAGGCACCGCACTGTGCACACGCAGGAGAAGCCCTACAGCTGTGCGCGCTGCGGACAGTCCTTCAGCCAGATGTGTAGCGTCCGTCGCCACCGGCAACAGTCCCAGTGTGGCCTCTAGGGGGCTAGCAGGGGGCGTGGCTAGTCTGTTTTCTTAGACCCTTGTGAAGGATGGCCAGACTGGATCCCTCTGAGGGGGGAGACCCAGGCGTTCTGTCGCGACGCTCGGCAAGCTGCATTAAACCTTCTGAAACATGCATGTGATTTCTCGCGGCAATCTAAGAGAAGCTGGGGGGGAGAACATGACATCCGGAGATTAACTTGATCACAATGGAGAACACACATCTTCTAGTCAGTGGATCAGATAGTGGATCCATAATGGGCGATGTTCATGGCAGTTATGGCCACAAATCGGATCGGAACCCACTGTCGGTTCTCTGGGATGCAACACACCTCCGAGATGAACCAGACCTGTATAGGGTTTATCAATATGAATACTGGCCCCAATAGCAGTACTGCAAACAATATCATGGCTGCAGAGTCATGAGCACCAACACAGGTGGCATAACAATCACTCAAATGTACATTTCTGCTTCGAGAGACCGCACAGCCGGATGAGCTGTGGGAAACCTGTGTGAACGGTTCCAGCTGAGTAAGAACCTCTCAAATATAGGACACCATCATCCGTGTAGCAAAGCACTTTTTAAATTCAATGGTACCGAATCCAACGGCCAGTTCTGTTTTCTCCCATTGTCGGTAGCAGATGGTGATACTAGGCAGGATGATGCGTCCATGAAACGTTGGGAGTTATTTATTGTTGATCACTCTCCAAAGTGGGTCTTGTCGTCTACAGAATAAGAGGCCGTAGCTCTCTCTTCCAGACCCTCGTTGCCGTTTGCTTTGTCGAGCAGTAGTTTAAGTCGGACCTCAACCCCAACCGGACCCCACTTGTTGGGTCAGGCCTGGAGACACACTTCAACGTCCGGTCCTCCGTTTGACTTTCGTCCTCTCTGGTCTTATTCCTGAGATGCACTCAGAGTCCATGAGACGAAACTGTGACCCTTCTGGAGCACATTGACCTCAAACCTTCTCGGCTCCTCCTTCAGAGCTGAGAAGAGCCTTTAGAGCTTTAGCAGAGCATGTGTTCATAAGTTGATGTGTTTATTTCATGGCACCATCTTTGATATGTGGGTATCGTTCAGTAAACTGAGTCCGCATTCATTCAGTTTAAAGTCATCACCAAAGGCTGGTAAAGTACCAGCATCATTCTCCTACAAATGGAGTTCTCACACACTCACTTCAACAGATACATTTCATAAATAAACAATGATGATAGAAAACCACCTACATGTAAATACAGATTGCGTTCAGACTGTAGCAAATAGACAGCCGGGGCTGCTGAGCCACTCGCTTTCTGATAGGCCAACCAGTGTTGAGGTCTCTTACTGATAGGCCAACCAGTATTGAGGTCTCTTACTGATAGGCCAACCAGTATTGAGGTCTCTTACTGATAGGCCAACCAGTATTGAGGCCTATCACTGATCGGCCAACCAGTAGAGCTCTCTTACTGATAGGCCAACCGGTATTGAGGTCCCTTTCTGATAAGCCAACCAGTGTTTAGGTCTCTTTCTGATAGGCCAACGAGAGTGTGGTCCAGGAGTGCCGGACTCTTCCATTGGTTGCGATGCCTTCACCACAGGTCTTGTGATTTTTGTACGACCCCTAAGTATCCGAGAGGTGCGATTCTGTCGGTCTCTGTCCACTACATTGACAATGTAAAGTAGAACTGAACAAGTAGCTGTGTGGGTTTGGTGGCACCTAGCCGGAGCGTTCACAGCAGCGGCTTGCCTTCAAGTGTTCTTTAAGACATGTTTTCAGTGTTTCAAAGTATATGGTTATCAATAAACCGGTTGAAGTCCTCATGACTACAGGAGCTCCTGTGTGCTGCGGCCTTGTAAGACCTGAGAGGCTGGGACACAAGAGTCCGGGCATGGATCTGGTGTCCTGCAGGCTCGGGATTACTTAAAAGGTCCCATATTATACCACCAGGTGTGAGTGATTAGCCGCTACGTGCCGTTTTTGAAAATCTGCGTCGTCTGACATCACAAGTGGGCGTGTCCACCTAGATGTGTGCTGGATAGATCAGTCTACCAGCACCCAGTGTCACTCAATCACACTCACACCTTGTGGTATAATATGTCACCTTTAAGTGTTCAAAGGGAGACCGACTACAACTAATGTGTTCAAAGGCAGACCGACTACAACTACAATCCTGGATTAAACTCCTACTGAGGGCGTGCAGAACTTCAGAAGTGCCCCACACTTTATTTGAATGTAGGGCTAGTTTTAGATGAAATCGACCGATATCACAACATGTTTAAGAATTCAAATACCATTCACCAGTCTGAGGGTCATTACTTTGAAGTAGCCTATATGAAAATGTTGTGTTGGTATGTCCATTCAAATACGATAAACGGTGATCTAGAATTCTTGCGTACACCAGGGGCAGAACAGAAAAGAGTTTTACAACCACAAATGTACACAAACTAAATTGACTGACTGCAAATATAGAATAGGGCCGCTCGAGCCCCAGTTACTTTGTATATTTAGCTGTGAAAAGCATCAAAACGTTATTCTCAAAATACACCGCAGTCATCTTATTCTGGTGTCTTGAGGCTGGGTCTAGACGCGGCGCTAAGCTATGGAAGGACTGTGCGTCTACGACATGCTGAAGGGGCGCGTACACATCATTTTCGCATAGCTGAGATGCGGTGCTAAGCTCCTGGAGGACTGCACGTCAAAGACAGGCTGAAGAGGTGTGTACACATAATTTTCGCATACCCATGTTTTTTACCCATGTAGATCATAAACCATTCGATTAAAACGACCCCTTGAAATCGGTTGAGAACTTAACGATCTAGTGCTATTCATATAGGAAAATACGGCAGTTTACTCGTTAACAGGCCAGTTAGTCAGTCAGTCTAGGCCTCTCCATTATAGTGGCGGCGTTGTTGTACTATCCAAAGGTCAACGCAGCATCTCTGCATGTATGTTGTTATTTGCCTCTCTAAATGATGTGATACGGGTTATGACAGAGTATTCATGTGAAGCGATCTATGGAAGTGACCTATAGAACTTTATAGAACCAAAATACCAAGGAAATCTAGAGATCCTTATTTGTCAATACTTTTTATTTTTACATCACTATTTAAAACATCCTCCAACACTGCACTTATTTCGAAGACATCTTAAAAAATAGTTTGCTTTGGTATCTCTGAATACATATATTATTTAGAAAAGTAAAAAGTGGTATTGTAAAGGGTTTGTACATCACAATATATCATGGGATACTCTGCAATACTGGGAGGACTCAATATGGAAGAGTTGCAAAACTTTTAAAATGTATATCAAATGTATCCGACAACACATTTTGCGCATATAATCCCCAAAAGATTAAAAGAGTGAGGAGCATTATCCCTATTAACTCCTTAGTACATTAACCTAAGTAACCAGCGATTTAGTGAATTGCGATTGCTTATTCCGCCAGGAATTCCTGACGATTAAAACCAAATAGCTTTTAAAATGGTATCTCAGGTCAGCTGAAAAATGCCAGAAGAGGTCTTATGATACAAACAAATGTAAATATTCCATAAACCTGCCTGTTAAAAACAAAAAACTGTAGAAACTGTAGCAGTTTGCAACAATGTCTCACAATGATAAATTGTCTCAGTGACCAGGACAGCTACCCACAGAATACTTTCCTCCACCCATATGGTCCCCCCAGTATGTGACACGCTCTCTACAAGTGCTTTGACGGTATGGATCATGTTTGAGGTCTGAATAATGTGGCAGTGCCTCTGGAGTCCCTGAGGTTATATGTGCGTGTCTGGCTCTGGTTCTGGTCTCTGTGAGAGGTCACCGTGGCGGTAAAGGTCCCGGTTGGTTTACCTCTCCAGAGGTTGAAACATCCTGACTGATGGGAGTGACTAAATTACTTGAAGTGTGCATCAGAGGCCTCGTGGACTGAGGCCTGAAGGTCCTGCTAGTCCACAGAACCCGATCACTGATCGGGACCCCCCGCTCCGCAGCCGGCTCCGGTCTGCTGGTGGGTCCTGAGGCTGCAGACCCAGGCGAAGCGCTTCCCACAGCGCTGGCAGCTGTAGGGCTTGTCCCCGGTGTGGACTCGCTGGTGCTTCTTCAGGTTCCCGGCCTCCGAGAAGCGCTTGCCGCAGGTGGAGCAGCTGAAGGGCTTCTCCCCCGTGTGGACCCGCTGGTGGGCCTCCAGGTTGGACAGGCCGGAGAAGGCCTTCCCACAGGCCCGGCACACGTAGTTCCTCCTGCGGCTACCACCACCTAGCCTGGAGCTAATACCGTCTGGGCCCCCGCTAACATCTCCTATCCCCCCGCTGTCACCACCTAGCCCCATTTTAACACCGCCTAGCCCCCCGCTAACACTGCCTAGTCCCCCTCTTCCATCGCCCAACCCCCCGCTAACACTGCCTAGTCCCCCTCTTCCATCGCCCAGCCCTGCGGTAACACTGCCTAGCCTGGAGCTAACACTCCCGCGCCCCATGTTAATATTATCTTGCCCCACCCTAACCCCACCAAGGCCCACGCCAATCCCGCCTAGCCCTAAGCTAACGCCACCTAGCCCCATGCTCACACTATCAAGCCCCCTGCTGACCCCATCTAGCCCAATGCTCACACCACCTAGCCCCGAGCCATCACTGCTCAGCCCTTTCCTTTCACTGTTGCTGGCTGGCAGACCGGCTGGTGGAAAACTGGGGAAATTCGGCAAACGGCGGATCAGTGTTCCAGCGCGATGGCCAACACCGCTGGCGTTAGAATTAACAGTGGAGGCTTGCGGGTTTTGCGGGGCATGGAGACCACGATGGGCGGCCCTGTAGCCATAACGCCTGTGCTGCAGCGAATGAGTCTGCGTGGTTCTCATCATGGCTGCCGCCCTGGACCAGGTGAGCTGTGGGGGTGGGGCCTCTATCTGTGGCGATGCAGACACCGAGGTACCTGTGAACAGACCGTGGTCAACGCCTCTGGCTCTTCAACAACAAGTACAGAGTATCCGTCTTTAAACCAGTCGGCTTACTTTCCACCTTAATTTCCTCCAGAGGTGATGTGTTCACCCGTGTGTTTGTTGGACAGGTGATTCACTTTCCCACGATTGGCTAAAAGGGGTGCGGCAGTGGCCATCTCAAATTGCACGTGCCTTATAAACAGACAGGTAACCACCAAAGGGTAATGGGCTGAGGAAGAACTTAAAAGGTCCCATGACATGCCACCAGGTGTGCGTGTGTTGCTCATCTATCAGTCACACATCTAGGTGGACACGCCCACCTGTGATGTCATAACAAACTGATTTTCAAAACGGCTCATAACAGCTAATCACACCACACCTGGTGGCATTACATGGGACCGTTAACCTTTTCACGTATTGTCCAAAAGGGGTTGCAGTAGAGCGTGGCTAATCACCAAACGGCCTGTAACTTTTTAACTGATAAACGTGACGCCGCAGAATTTGAGGGGGATGTTGGTCCCAGCCAAATTAGGTGGACTTCATATGCCCCGCCCCTAAACCCCAACCCCTGATGGTTTTAGCACTAATGCTGCCATGTCGCAAGCCTGGTGGGTCTGTCCTCTATCGGGTTATACTTATACAATTGTGCTAAAATCACCACAGTATAAAGTAGGTGAGACTAAGCAACATGTACTTCCTCTACTTCCTCTTCCTGTTCTTCCTTCCTGTGTTTACCTGGGGAAGGGCTGTGATTGGTCCATCTATCTTGGGAAGGGGTGTGATTGGTGTGTTTACCTGGGGATGGGTTGTGATTGGTGCGTTTACCTGGGGAAGGGCTGTGATTTGTGTGTATTCTAGAGCTCCTTTGGCTGGCCCCTCCGCTCCTTTGTGCCGGATGGTGGTCTTCCTCCACGAGGACCACCTCCTCCTCCTCCTTCTTCTTCAGCAGCTCCTCTGTGCTGAAGGAGGGAGGAGCAGTGGGCGGGACTCCCGAGTCGGGGGTCCAGCGGGTGAAGAAAGCCTCCAGGTCCAAAACTGAGACCTCTGAGGCCGCAACCTCGCTGCCGGACCGCCGGGGCTGATGGGAGGGGGAGTCTTTGGACTGCGTATTGGTTTCTGTGTCCCCCACGTGGACAGAGATAGTCGTGCAGGGCTCTTCGGAAGGCCTGGCCTGGGGGTCTGCAGGGGTCTAGACAAGGAGAGAGCAGGGCTCATCATATTATCTCTGATTTAGACCAATATTATTTATGGGAGCCTTACCAGTGGATCCGGAGCAATCCAGATCTATGATCAGATTAAAACTCCAGTTCCTATTTGTTTATCTAATTTCCTGAATTTGGACCCCATTACAATGCTAGCCAGAAGGGATCAGAGATATTTTACTTTAAACAAATTAAAGTTGAAGGGTCAACACTGACCTGTGAGAAGCCCTGCCAACATTCCTGGACCGGTGGGCTGGTGGATTTGTTGGTGTTGTCCAATGGCAACCCGACACAGACTATAGAAGAGGATCAGCAGTTGGCAGGCAGGTCTCCCCGAGCATGTCAACATGTCATTACAGGTCTTAACCCTCATGTCAACATGTTACTACACGTCTTAGTCCTCATTTCACCATGGATATTCACTCTTCCTTTCAAATATATTGTGTATCATGTTATATATATATTCTATACATCTGCTAGATGATTTAATGTATATTCAAGTAGACATAGCTCTTCCTTACCGTCTTGTATGATGAGGGTGGGGTGGGCGTGGTCTGGAGACTCTAGCCCCATCTCCTGCTTAACCAGCGTCACATCAGGCTCCTCCTCCTTCTACCGCACAGAGGCACCGAGAGATCCGACATTACACAATGCCCCCAAAGACCAGACGTGACACAGCGCACACACAGAGAGAAGCACCAGACATTACACATCGCACACAGAGACAGATCAGACGTTACACACCGCACACAGAGAGAAGCACCAGACACTACACATCCCACACAGAGAGACAAGTCAGAACAAGGAGCCACTGACCTCCACTCCTCTGGTGCTGGCCGACGGGGCGGGGTCCGGACACTCATTGTGGCGATAGGCTGCCTGGACCTCCTGCTGAGAGCAGATGCTCTGCTGGACCCGGCCTCCACCAGGGCCTCTCTCCAGCTGACCTGAAGACCCACACAGCGGTCAGCACAGCTTCTATTGGCTACTGAAACACTGTCTAATACAGGGCCTTGCTTTTATTGACTACTGAAACACTGTCTAACCTACAGAGCTCTGCACTAGTTTAAGAACAGGAGCAGAACCCAGAGAGAGACCAGCGACTCACCATCTGCTCTGATGAGCTGCACCTCCTCCTGCACCTCCTCTTCCGTCTCCTCCATCTTCTCCTGCTTCACCAACTCCGCTTCAACCAGCTCTACGTCCGCAGACTACACACACACACACACACACAATAAAGGTGTTACTACAACAGTCCATACAACGGCTCAGCATAACACCTTCGTGTTGCTAGAAGCATCAAGTAGCAGTTCCTGCCGCTGCCACCAGATGGCGCTCTGCTTACCGTGTCCTGCTGGAGGTCGCAGGTCGTGGTCTCTCTGCTGGCCGCTCCTGGCACTGCTCCGCCGGACCAAGGAACCATGTCCATCTGCCCCTCAAACACCACACCTGGAGAACCAGCCAACACAAAATGGGTCAAAGGTTGCACGGCCCAAAATCTACAGCTGTTTGAAATGCAATAGGTGCAATCTGTAAACGGCGAATAATAACACCAAAACGGTGTTGCTGTCATGATTTAGCCATCCAGCAGACAGTGAGTGAGCTGTGAGTGAGCTGTGAGGATATCTGGTGTTGTGGACTGTGCCTGTCTCAGATTGAGACAATTTATATTTGAACCGCTCCTTGTTAATTTCAGGCCAATCATAGCCTCTCTTCACGTGAATGGTTCTGGGGATCTATCCTGCTGTCTGGCAATCATCGGTAAAATAAAATAAATAATAATTAAAAAACACAATACTTAATAACGTTATGTTTAACGACAAAGATAAACATAAAACTGAACCGCTTTCTCAGAGGAGAATTTGCTAAATAAGTTTGCTATACTTTAAACTGGATTCGGAAAGAACGAGTTGAGAGTAGCGTTTTTTGAACAACGCCAATTATAAGTTGTTAAACGCAAACGTTAATTTCTAGAATGACTGGCAAGGCAATCGATCACATTTTAGGTTCCAGATCGTTATAAAAGGGTTATTTTCGGAGCTGCTCTTTCGACAAGACAGGAACAAGTTAATCAAGACATTCTGGTATCATGTGACTTTGGGCAGCTACATTTTTTTGTGACACCGCTGGTGCTTGGACAAGAAAACTCCTGCCTACTCCAATGCAAATGTTGAGAGCTACTGCTACAGCTGTGTTTGCCCTGCTTCGACGTCTGATGAATCCATGGTCAGTGTGTTCAGTGTGTTGTGCATTAACCGTGCCCTGCTACAGACGCAGACCCATCCATTAGTTATGAAACACATGTGTATGTCGTACGATAATGCCTCAGGGAAACCAGATTTTGAATGTACACAAATAAGAATAGGCTGATTATAGACGGCGAGTAATAGAACTAGACTAATACTAGAATAATATACCAAAAGTACACATAAGATGACTCGTAGGCCTATACTTTTGGGCTAGTTTGGGAAATACAACACTAAGAACTAAATAAAAGGCCGATCCGACCTATTTACACTAACAACTGGATGGTTTGTTTGGAGCGATAGCGACATTGGATCCAGTTTTACCTCTGGAGTGTGATTCAGTTTCTATTCTACCTGATGCTGCCGAAGAGGATCTGAAGCGGTCGTTGGAGCCGAGGTGCACCCTGGATCGGCCGATACTGGCGGCGCTGTCCCGCAGCCTCCGCTCGGCGAAGCCCCGGGCCATCTTGAGCTCCATCAGGTGGAGCTTCCTCTTCAGCGCCTTGTTCTCCCTCTGGCACTGGGACATCTGCAGGCTCACCACCGCGTCGTCGTCGTCCACCAGTTTGCAGATCTCCGCCACCGCGGCGTTGGCCAGCACCTCCATGATGGAGGCGAGCTGGGTCTGGAAGGCTAGGCGGCTAGCCATGGTTCTTCTCGGACTGCTACCTCTGGTTTAGGGCTTGGATCCTCTGGTTATCTTCTTTCTGGTCGGAGGGCGACTCGGGTCGCACCGCAGCATGAAATGCGACACACCTACGGGTGTTATTGAACAATTTTGACGGAACTTGCTAAGAACACGTCAGGCAAGAAAGTAGCGTAGCCAACTAGCTTGTTGCTACTCTAGCTTCGCAGACGGTCGGACCCATTTCCGCCTGTCGTAGCTACAATAGGAGACAGGAGTACCGTAGTTACCGTAGTAATTGTACATTCATAAATATGTTTACTATTCATCACTATGTTTGATATCGATCCATTGAGTCATCCTATTAAAGAGTGACACGTTTGTTCCAACCAAAAAAACAACGTATTTGGTTCGTTTAGACTTTATATCGTGGCAAAATGTGTGGATCGAATGCCCACCGATGCCAGAACCTTTTTCAAGTTATTAGCTTATTTTTATATTTAGGCTTCAGATCTTGGAACACTGGTTATAACTATAATACTTTATTCATAAAAACAAAAAGATCCATTAACTGGTGTTGATATATTTTTCTTAAAAGTCATAATCATATTACTTAAATCTCTGACCGTATATATTTGTATTTAAATCTGACTACTGATATTGCACCATTTCTTCCCTCTTCTAAATTGTTATTGTATACTCTTCTTCTTTTTATTAATTATATGGTAGGCCTATTGTCATACTGTACACTTAACAGTAGATTTATATTTCGTACTGTTCTTTCTGGTTTTTTTTAAAATATAAACAATAAGTTAAGTGTTGTACTTTGACAGCAAGGGTTAACCGAAGTCAAATTCCTTGTTTGCTTACGGAAACCTGGCCAATAGAGCTGATTTGTTTCTGATTTTTATTCTGATCAATATACAGTGGACTTAACTGATCTCGAGGAAAATGAATGTTGTCACCGTAATAGTAGCAGTAAAACTAAAGTAGTAGCCTACAGTAACACGTTTAGTTACAAACCTTTAATGACCGTGTATGTGCCTATTTTTTATTTGTTAAAATAGGCCGTTCATAGGCCTACATGTTGTTACGGTAATATATGTTGCGTAGCATACTCACGTTTCACTGTAGGCCTACATGAGCATGTGGCGAATAAAGTCTTAGTCCAAATCTGTAGATGATCTAAGCTCATATCTATAAATTAGCAACCAAACAAAGTAGTAGGCCTAATGTTCAATTGGGGATACTTCTATACAGTATATCAAGGTGCAACCGTAAAAAAGGATCAAGAATCATGCAAGTTTTTCTTTTATTATGTAAAAACCAATCCAACAAAAAAATCCAAAACAAGACACCGTAAAGAAAACAAACCATATTTAACATACTACGGTAATTATGATTTTTGGTCATAGCCGGAAGTAGCTCACCGTGGCTAATGACGTCACGAGTGTAAACAGAATGTAAGTTCCTTTATTCAGTACAATTATAACATGAACTATATCGATTTTTTTAATATTAATATAGGCTCGAAATATCTTGACCAGTGGAATACTTTATGTTGATACCGACGGCGGAACTGGAAGGCGAACAGTTAGCTGCTCATCCGGCGTTTTAAGAGGTTCTTTATGTCTCTATTTCATGGGCCAAACTAGTGAGTCCGGTCTACAGCCGTAGCAGGCGCCCCGTCGATGTCTGCACTCTGAGGAAACGATTTGATCAAACTTAATTTGGTTAAACCCTAACCGTGTCTCCTTATAGTGGCACACTACTGTCGAGTCGACGTTACTAATCCGTGCGCAATATCCCAATATCCTGCAAAATAAAGTAAAACTACAGTGTATTGTTGCTGAGGATAGTATACGGATATAGTAGACACCTGCTTGCTCGGTTGACATTTGCGTCGAACGTTAATGTGTGCATGCGCCCCTCAGCTCCGGCTAGGACGGAGGAAAAGGTGCTATGAAAGAGATGGAGGGGCTAGGAAAGATGAGTGGGGGCTATGACATAGGAGAGGGCTAGGACAGAGGAGAGGTGCTACGAAAGAGATGGGGGGGGCTGGGACAGTAGAAAGGTGCTAGGAAAGAGGAGGGAGGCTAGGACAGAGGAGAGGGGCTATGACTTAGGAGAGGGCTAGAACAGAGGAGAGGGAGCTAGGGCTGGAGTACCCGCCTGCACAATTTTTGCACAGAAAAACCAATGCATTCAAATGATAGTGAGATAATCAAAATGTCTTTCAGTATATTGTTCTTCAGTTGTTCTGTGAGAGCCTTTCAGAGTGCATGGCAGATAGCTCTTCTCATTCTGTCTGTGAGTGTGAACTTAGTGTTTAAGTTCTGAATGCTGGATCCAACAAGCCGCCATGTTTCTCCTGCAGAAGCCGAGCCTCCAGAGGTTTCTCCATTGGCCTCCTCTTGGTCCGAGAAGAACCATGGCTAGCCGCCTAGCCTTCCAGACCCAGCTCGCCTCCATCATGGAGGTGCTGGCCAACGCCGCGGTGGCGGAGATCTGCAAACTGGTGGACGACGACGACGCGGTGGTGAGCCTGCAGATGTCCCAGTGCCAGAGGGAGAACAAGGCGCTGAAGAGGAAGCTCCACCTGATGGAGCTCAAGATGGCCCGGGGCTTCGCCGAGCGGAGGCTGCGGGACAGCGCCGCCAGTATCGGCCGATCCAGGGTGCACCTCGGCTCCAGCGACCGCTTCAGATCCTCTTTGGCAGCGTCAGGTAAAATGTGAACTGAATCGCACTCCAGATGTAAAACTGGATCCGAGGTCGCTATCCCTGTCAAAACAAACCGTCCCATTTTGTTATAGCGTAAATAGCTTGGATTGGGTTCATATTTAGTTCTTTGCGCCATATTTCCCAAACTATCTCCAAAGCATAGGCCTACGAGTCATTTTATACATACTTTTGGTATTTGTATAATCTAGTATTAGTCTAGTTCTATTACTCGCCGTCTATAATCAGCCTACTCTTATTGGTGTAAATTCACAATCTGGTTTCCCTGAGGCATTATCGTACAACATGCACATGTGTCTCATAACTAATTAATACACAACACAGTGAACACACTGACCATGGGTTCGTCAGAGCCGTCGAAGCAGGGCAAACTAAGCTGTAGCAGTAGCTCTCAACAATAGCATTGGAGTAGGCAGGAGTTTTCTTGTCCAAGCACCAGCTGGGTCAATGTGTGTATGTGTAGTCTACTGGCCCTGCTAAATCTCAGGAGAAGACCCGGAACTCATGTTATGGGACACATGTTTGTCCAACGGTGATTTGTGAAAACAGTTTGGTCGTGTACTGTGAATTCTCTTATACTTCCCGAGCAGTTCCAACCTACATAAACATGGGCATAAAGGCAATGGTTGAAACGTTATCCATTATAGGGCTTAAATTAACCTGTGCAGATTCCCTTTTCGCTCGCCTACATACTGAGTCGGTCAAAAATTAAGTAATGCCCCGAAATAACATGATCCCAGAATGTCCTGATTCACATTTTCCTGTCTTGCCTGAGGAGCAGATTTGGAAAAAAATATTAAGCAAAATCATACAGAAAATTCTTCTATGGGAAAAGCTCCTGTTGCCTTTCAAACCGCTGTAGACTATGGTCCAATGCAACCTGTGACCCATTGTGTGTTGGTTGGCCCTCCAGATGTGTTGTTTGAGGGGCAGATGGACATGGTTCCTTGGCCCTGTGGAGCAGTGCCAGGAGCGGCCAGCAGAGAGACCACGACCTGCGACCTCCAGCAAGACACGGTAAGCAGGGCGGGCGCCATCCGGTGGCAGCGGCTGGAACTGCAGCTCTATGCAAAGTTGTTATGCTGAGCCGTTGCATGGACTGTTGTTTGATTTTGATATTGAATAGTGTTGAAGTGTTGTACTCTATTGTTTGTACTTGATAATGATTTTAACAATTAAGATTATCATTATTACAGTATGTCTTTAATATTCTTCATAGTCCAAACCTTATGTGTGTGTGTGTGTGTGTGTGTGTGTGTGTGTGTGTGTGTGTGTGTGTGTGTGTGTGTGTGTGTGTGTGTGTG
>JAOPJL010000116.1:17115948-17131679 GCA_027123545.1 Trisopterus esmarkii
CCAATAGAAGCTGTGCTGACCGCTGTGTGGGTCTTCAGGTCAGCTGGAGAGAGGCCCTGGTGGAGGCCGGGTCCAGCGGAGCAGCCGCCCTCAGCAGGAGGTCCAAGCAGCCTATCACCACAATGAGTGTCCGGACCCCGCCCCGTCGGCCAGCACCAGAGGAGTGGAGGTCAGTGGCTCCTCTCCTCTCCTTAAAGCCCAGCTCAGGGCCCACGGCCCCCGCGCCCCGCTGCACACTCCCCTTCCTCTAGACCCCCTCCTGGCCTCTAGTCAAGTGACAAACGGCGACACACTAGCGGGGCAGTTTTGTGGCGAGGCCCTGGAAGACCCCACTGTCGCAGTGAGTCGGCCGTCGTGTTCGTACTCTGCGGCGAGCGCCTTTCCCTCGACATGCGGCGGCAACGGGTGGAGCGGGGGGCGCTCGGCCGAGGGTTCAGATCCCGCCCCTCCCCGGCCCTCGGGCCCCCAGGAGAAGGCGCTTCGCCCGGAGAGGCTGTTTGTCTGCACCTTCTGCTGGAAGGCCTTCAACAGACCCAAGAAGCTAGAGATCCACCAGCGCATCCACACGGGCGAGAAGCCCTTCAGCTGCCCCACGTGTGGAAAGATGTTCTCTGAGGCGGGCAACCTGAAGAAGCACCAGAGGGTGCACAGCGGCGACACGTACAGCTGCTACCTGTGTGGCAAGGGATTTGCCTGGATACGCAACCTAAAGGCCCACCAGAGGAAGAGCCACCCAGAGATCCTTGTGGACCAGGAGAGCTGAGCCCACAACAGCGCCACAGCTGGAGACTCTGGTCCACCTACTCTGGCCCAACACACAGATGACCGTCAGGGACCACTGGAGCAAGGGTCCATGGCTTCTGTGGTGTATCTTCTATTCATGGCTGGAGTTCCATTACAACTGGATAACTGACACGGTCCGAAGGGAGGTGGATAACAAAGGTCTTTCCATCTGAGGTCATCCTGTGTTTTGGTGTCTTGTTGAGCATGTAGTGTCTGCGATCAGCTGGTCTTACAAACCATGACTCTGTCCACCCAACCAATGTCCTCGGTTAAACTGTCCCTGATCTTCAGGGAGGTCTTCAGAGGTTGCCATGCCAGCTGTGGTTTCCCTGTGGGCGAGACACCGTGCCGTGTTCACAAAATGTCTGCCATAACCGACCGGTAACCCTTCAAGCCATGGCATCAGACTCGGGTTGGACCGGCCTGGCAAAACGTAACTCTTCAGTGGTTACAGATGATTGCAGTAAGACTAAGTACAATGCTTTCCAGAAACCCCCCGCTGACTTTGCTAGGGAGTTAACCAGCCGCTTTTCACAATCAACATTGCTTATTGGAAGCTCATACTCTGTGACGGTTCTAGCTTAACACAAGCATCAAATTCAGCGTTAACTGGAAAACTTGGGGATAGGACCTCCCACCCCTCCTAGAACTCTCAAAAACACACATTTTAAATACCATGCTGTTGGAATAGGAGCTGAAATGGGGCATTACCTTACCCCCTAAAGAGGGGTCGACCTCTGATGAAACCAACCGGGCAACAGCACCTCCAGGGACACAAGTCAATGACACTTGGTGACATCACAACTAAGGCTAGTGACCTCACAACTAAGGCTTGCGCCGTCACCTGCAGCCAATCTGAACTGTTCTGCCAAATCACATGTCTCTGTCTGAGTTAAAAAATGTCTTCTAGCCACTGTATTTTAAACTTTCGATAGACATTAGTAGTCTTAACCAATATAATTTGTCGTGTTTTTTTCTAGATCTTTTACTTTTGGTTGGATAGTACATTTTACATTACCAGTATATTTTACTGGTTCAAATTCTTAATTATGAAGTAGATAGTCTGTCAATATTGTTCCACAATGGTTTTGTTTCCTGAATGTTTTCAATTGCACCAGTGATAATGTTGGTCATTTAGTGCTTGTCATCAGTTAAATTGGGTAAAGTTGACTTCTGACTTCCAGATATGTTCTTCCGCTGGTTAGCTGACTTTGTTCTTAGGATATGTGGTCGCTACGATACTTCCCTAGCCTACCCAGCCATGCTAATGTGGAGATGCAGTCAGTACAAGAGACTTCCCAAGTTTACCAAGCGAATGAAGGCCCATTGGTGCTCGGCATTGCTCTGAACCAGATCTCTGCTCCTCTGAAGACCACCGGAGAGGCCTGTGGGCGCACAGCTAACATGCTGTTGGGTATCATGTTCTGTGTGCACGGAACATAATAAGAATAATAAGATAACATAATGTGATGACAAACATGTGATGTCATCGGCCACTTTCCACGAGTTGGCGTTACTATGACAAAAAGATGAATTCATTGGATTAAAAAATATTATTTGAAGATAAATATTCCATCTCAAGTTTTATTCCATGCAAGGTTCTGATCCATGAACATCTCAGGATAACGGGTTAGACGAAGCGTGGAAACTACCAAGCAGCAGCTACAGGACACAGCGCTAGGTGCAGCTATCAGGCTATCTACTACTCATGCATAGAAAGTTA
Organism: Trisopterus esmarkii; assembly: GCA_027123545.1. Taxonomy (NCBI): domain Eukaryota; kingdom Metazoa; phylum Chordata; class Actinopteri; order Gadiformes; family Gadidae; genus Trisopterus; species Trisopterus esmarkii. The sequence continues at coordinate 17,118,455 of JAOPJL010000116.1, forward strand.
GCTAGCCATAGCTACCAGGTTAGCTGTTCATGGCTACCAGGTTATCTACTACTTGTGCATAGGAGGTTAGCTAGCAGCTTAGCTATCACTTATGTGGTTAGCAGGTTGGATTCTATTCATGTGGGTAGATACTAATGTTTATCAGGTTATCTATTCATTGTTGGTGGGATAGCTACTGCTCATGGCTACCATGTTGGGGTAGAACTGGTTTTGTGAGTGGAGTGGTGCATTTTTGTAATGATCAAATGATCGTGTGTAGATGGATGTCCTTATCTTTACACTTTTCATATGCAAAAAAATGCTGGGAATAAAATATGTTAAATAAAAACGGTTATGGTCTTTTTTTAATATAATGGCTTACATCAAGTGGATGTCTTCTAAAGCGATGAATGAATAAAGTCTGTTAGTATACACCTCCAACAAGTTACCAAAGCAGAACCTTTTCAAAGAACCCGAATTCACCAAAAAACTGCCTAATGATTTATGGCCACCAGCATAGCAACTTCTCCACCGGGACAGTTTCAATGCAGGCAGATGTGGATCACATTGCAGATGCAATGTAAGAGGTTATGGTCGCAATAATATTCAGACCCTGAAATGTGTTCCAGGGTCGGTGCAGTATTTTGAGTACCCATGGTGCATCTGGATGAACCAGAGTTCTGACGGCATGTAGACCAGTACACGGGACCCCCTACAGTAATTCAGTCTCCCTTACTCATCATGCATCATGTTGGCAAGGACCTCTGCAAATTAAAACAAAAAGCAACCCCTCTTACTGTACTGCATTGATTTGTAGTGTTCAAAAATCAACAGATGCCCATATAGGATTGTATGTTTTTGATTGACAGGAAGATCTGTGTGTAGAAGCAATTTTTTATTCGACTCGATAAATTCAATCTAACGCATCAAAATGTATTAATTTTCCCTGTCCTTGTTTACTTAAAGCCTCTTCCCAAGGGCTGACTTACGGAGACTAGATGTACGGATAGATGAGCGTTAGACCATAAGGGTTCAACTGATTATAACTGTTAATAGACTGATATAGCCCTGAGAAGCGCTGCTGATGTCTACATTGAGGGTAAATTAAGCTGACCAGACTTGAACAGCCACCATCGGCATTCTACACTCCTGTGCGTCACGTCTGATCTCTCTGGGTGCATTGTGTAATGTTTGATCTCTGTGCCTCTCTGCGGTAGAAGAAGGAGGAGGAGCCTGACGTGATGCGAGTGAAGCAGGAGGCGGGGCTAGAGTCTCCAGACCACGCCCAACCCACACTCATCATACAAGAGGGTGAGTGTGTGTGTGTGTGTGTGTGTGTGTGTGTGTGGTTATAATGTTACAAGTGTATGTGAGTGTAGAAAATAATCCTCTTGTTTACAAATGAAACATGTTTCTCCCACAGGATTGGTGGAATCCAGTACAGACGACTACAAAGCCAGCCTTTCATTGGATGGCGTCAGCCAGCCGGCCCAGGAGCTCCAGGAATGTGGGCAGGGCTTCTCAGAGGTCAGCTTTGACCCCTCGTCTCTGTGGACCTATGGGGGCGTGGGTCTTCCAAGGCCCTCCTCCCCCTCCAGCCCACTGAACAGGACCCTAGTGGCTGGCCCTCCCAATGGATTGGCTGCTGCTGGTTCCGGTGGGCTGGGATTGGCTGCTGCTGGTTCCGGTGGGCTGGGAATGGCTGCTGCTGGTTCCGGTGGGCTGGGATTGGCTGCTGGGGGTTCTAGTGGGCTGGGATTAGCTGTTTCTAGTGGAAGGGGATTGGCCTCTGCTGGTTCTAGTGGCAGGGGATTGACTGCTGCTGGTTCAAGTGGGCTGGGATTGGGAGTAGGCGGTTGTACTACTTTCCACTCCAGAGCCCCATTTCTGTCCCAGGAGACCCCGTCCATCCAGGCTGTCCTCAGGGGTCAGGGGTCCCAATACGTGGCTCAGAGCCTGGACCCGTCGGGGTCCGGGGGGGGGTCGTCCGCGGCCCGACGGCCCGGCCCCACCAAGCGGGCCTGGGCCTGCAGCTTCTGCGGGAAAGCCTTCCGCTCCCCGGCCAACCTGGAGTCCCACCTGCGCACGCACACCGGGGAGCGGCCCTATGGCTGCACCGTGTGCGGCAAGAAGTTCTCCCAGCTGTGGAACCTGAAGATCCACGGGAACACCCACACCGGCGAGAGGCCTTACCAGTGTCCCCTTTGTCCCGAGAGGTTCTCAGACCCCAGCAACCTCAAGAAGCACCAGAGAAGACACCACCCCACCACCTAGACCCACAACACCACCCCACCACCTAGACCCAGAACACCCCCCCACCACCTAGACCCACAACACCCCCCTTACCACCTAGACCCACAACACCCCCCTTACCACCTAGACCCACAACACCCCCACCACCTAGACCCACAACACCCCCACCACCTAGACCCACAGCACCCACACCACCTAGACCCACAACACCCCTAGACCTAGACCACCCCCCACCCAGACCACCCCACACCTAGACCCACACCCAGACCACCCCTACACCTGAAAACAGAACACCCCTAGACCAACACCACCTCGACCCACACCACCCCTACACCTAGACCAACACCACCCCTACACCTAGACCCAGACCCACACCTAGAGGTCACACTGGAGGTCCCCAGCCCAGAGGTGACCAGGCTAGAGGTCAGCGGCCCAGTGGTCAGCAGCCCAGAGGTCCTCAGGATGGAGGTCCACAGCCCAGAGGTCCTCAGGGTGGAGGTCAACAGCCCAGAGGTCCTCAGGGTGGAGGTCAGCAGCCCAGAGGTCCTCAGGGTGGAGGTCAACAGCCCAGTGGTCCTCAGGGTGGAGGTCAGCAGCCCAGTGGTCCTCAGGGTGGAGGTCAGCAGCCCAGAGGTCCTCAGGGTGGAGGTCAGCAGCCCAGAGGTCCAAACCAGCATGGCCAACAGCAGGTCACATGTCTTTGCTGTCATGCAGGAGCTTTCAGTTTCATAGACTGGGTTGAGATCCGGTTGGGTTGTGGCCCGACACTCAAGAAAATCAAGGGCTCTCATTCAAATGAAAGGATTACCAATTCTGCTGTGCTCAGGGTTTCTGGGTCTGAGGAGGTCAGAGTGTTCTGAGAGTGAGGTGGTGACAGGGTTCTGAGGGTGAGGCGGTCAGAGTGTTTGGAGAGTGAGGTGGTGAGATGTTCTGAGGACAGAATGTTCTGAGGGTCAGATGGTCAGAGGGTTCTGAGTATGAGGTGGTCAGAGTGTTCTGAGAGTGAGGTGTTGAGAGTGAGGCAGTCAGACCATTCTGAGAGTGAGGCAGTCAGTGTTCTGAGAGTGAAGTGTCTTGAGAGTGGGAACAGTCAGAGTGTTCTGAGCGCGGTGGTCAGACCATTCTGAGAGTGAGGTGGTCGGTGTTCTGAGAGTGAGGCGGTCAGAGTGTTCGGAGAGTGAGGTGGTCAGAGTGTTCTGAGAGTGAGGCGGTCAGAGTGTTCTGAGAGTGAGGTGGTCAGAGTGTTCTGAGAGTCAGGTGGTTCCCCCTGACGAAAGGTCAGAAGCCAATGTTTAACCGTGCCCCAATTCAGGAAATATGATCCAACTGGGAGGTGGTTTAATGTCAGTTTAGAACTGGTTTCAGTTTCCCAGTGGATCGCCTTGGTGTTGCATCAGCTCCAGCGTGCAGACTAGCTCCTGGAGGCAGGCTTCCAACAAACTTTTTAACTGTTCTTTCAATATGTACCGACTTTGTGTTTTTTTAATGATGTTTTTTCATTAATATATACTTGCAGTTGAGTTTTTTATATTTCCGATATGACACTATCATGGTACCCGATTATATTTTACATTCTTTAATTATTTTTAAGAAAATACAAATGATGTGTGAATAATTACTAATTGGGATGGATAGGTCAGTTCGTTATTCACCCCCTAGAAATATGGGAAAATTCATGGAGGGATTTTATTGTGTCACATGTTTGTAAATTTGATCTGTGAAGACAAAATGATTAAACATGTTTTAAAAAAACAAAAATGATGTGCCAATTTGTGGTTATTCTAAGTTTGCTTCATAAGAGTTTTGAGAAGTAAAATTACAAAGTTGTGACACAATATTAACCGCACAGATGCCTTACTTTATCTCACATTACAAAAAGATCATTTCAGCCAATAGGCAGGCAGGATAATCTTAGGGGTCAAGGTGTCAAGGTGTAGGCTGCCCCTGCTCTTCTTGACCTTTACTTAAACCTTACTGTTAGGTATGCTATATTGCTAAGCTACAATGCTGAATAGTAAATAGCCGACTGATCAGAATGAGAAAGATCTATGGTTAAAGGGGCACTGTCATTAAGAACTGCTTCCTACTTGTACACATGTCTTGTCTGCAGCAACAACTCGTGGGAATGTTGGGACCATTGAGACCTATTTTGGCACAAATCCTGGATTGATGACAATTGATGACAATGTTCCATGTTGTTCCATGTTGTTCATGTTGGAGGCTGTGATTATTTCACAACACAGTAGTACTGCTCTATTATAAACCATTCGTCCTCTTGAAGCAGAGGAAACCTCTGAGTATAGAGTCCTCTGGTCTATGAGTATGGAGTAACCTCCCCCCCCCACCCCTCCCTCTCCTTGTCTAGACCCCTGGTTTACAAGATCCTCTGATGACCCCCCATCTCTCTCCTTGTCCAGGCTCCTGCAGACCCCCAGGCCAAGCAATCAGAAGAGCCCTGCACTACTATCTCTGTCCACGCGGGGGCTACAGACACCAACACGCAGTCCAAGGACTCCATCTCCCAGCTGCCCCGGCGGCCCGGCAGTGAGGCTGCGGCCTCAGAGTGCTCTGTGTTGGACCTGGAGGCTTTCTTCACCCGCTGGACCCCCGACTCAGGAGCCCCGCCCACTGCTCCTCCTTCCTTCAGCACAGAGGAGCTGCTGGAGGAGGAGGAGGAAGAGGAGGAGGTGGTCCTAGTAGGGGAAGACCACCATCCGCCACGCAGGAGGAGAGGGTTCAGCCAGAGGAGCTCTAGAATACACACCAATCACAGCCCTTCTCCAGGTAAACGCACCAATCACAGTCCTTCTTCAGCTGGAGACCAATAACCCTTCCCCAGTTAAACAGACCAATCACTTCCCCAAATACAGACTAATTAAAGCCTCCAAAAGTCACCAGGTTAATAGACTTTTCACAGCCCTTCTCCAGGTAAATAAACCTATCACAGCCCTTCTCCAGGTAAATCAAACAATCACAGCCCTGACCACACCCCTTCCCCAGATAAATAGACCACACCCCTTCTCCAGGTAAATGGCCCACAGCCTTCCCCAGGTAATTAGACAGGAAGAAGAAGTACATGGTATGTACTACTGAGGAGGGCTGCGTCTAGACTCCTGTTATGTTAAATAATGAGCTGGATTTTGAAATAAAACTTAACTAATTATGAAATGAAACCGCAAAGCAAGACGGCTGGTTTAAATACAGATAATCTTTACTTGTTGTTGGAGAGGCGGAGGTGTTGACCACGATCTGTTCACAGGTACCTCGCTGTCTACATCATCACGGATACAGGCCCCACCCCCACAACTCACCTGGAGCAGGGCGGCGGCCATGATGAGAACCACGCAGACTCATTCCCTGCAGCATGTGCGTCATGGCAACAGGACCGCCCATCGTGTTTTAAATTCCTCCCAAAACCCAATTAACACTAACGCCAACGCCATCGCCGGACTTGTTAGCGATGTTAGCCATCGTGCTGGAACGCTGAATCGCCGTTTTGCCCATTTCCCCAGTTTTCCCCCAGCAGGTCTACCAGCCAGAGGCAGCGAAGGGAAGGGGCTGAGCAGTGATGGCTCAGGACTAGATGGGCTTAGCATTGGGCTCGATGGTGTCGGCATTGGGCTATCTAATGTTAACATGGGGCTGGGTGGTATTAGCATGGGGATGGACGCCATTAGCGGGGGGCTAGGTGGGGTTAGCTCGAGGCTAGGTGGTGGAGGTATAGGACAAAGTGGTGTTAGCATTGGGCTGGATGGTGCAAGCATGGAGTTGGATAGTGTTAGCGCTGGGCTAGGCGGTGTTAGCATGGGGCTAGGTGGTGACAGCGGGGGGATAGGGGATGTTAGCGGGGGCCTAGACGGTATTAGCTCCAGGCTAGGTGGTGGTAGCCGCAGGAGGAACTACGTGTGCCGGGCCTGTGGGAAGGCCTTCTCCGGCCTGTCCAACCTGGAGGCCCACCAGCGGGTCCACACGGGGGAGAAGCCCTTCAGCTGCTCCACCTGCGGCAAGCGCTTCTCGGAGGCCGGGAACCTGAAGAAGCACCAGCGAGTCCACACCGGGGACAAGCCCTACAGCTGCCAGCGCTGTGGGAAGCGCTTCGCCTGGGTCTGCAATCTGAGGACCCACCAGCAGACCGGAGCCGGCTGTGGTTCCGGTCCGGTCGGGGAGGATCTGGATCAGCTGGCACAGTGACACCCAGGGGCCTCAAGACCCAAATATAACCTCAGGGACAAAGACATTAAGCTATTACATTATTATTTGACACATTTAAATTGTATTTATTTTCGAAGTGGGCTTACCACACCAACAATTTAAGGAGAACTGTCAATCGCTGTTATTTTATATTATAAGAGGGTACTGCTTCATAGGTAAACTCTGTAGCTGCCATTGGTCCCGAACGATTTTCCGCACAACACGTTTGGCAGTACTCTCTCTTATATTACAAAGTAGCCCAGCGTGCCTGTTCCCATGTAGCCTCTTGGTGGCAGCCAACACATAAATGTAGTCTACCCGTATATGTGTCTTTGCAGGAAACCTAACCTTTGAGCTATTTATAACATTTGAAACCCCTCTGGTCGTGGTGGATTTTGGGTGAGGCTTTTTTAACGGCTTCCTCCATTTAACGTTCCTGGTGACAACTCCATAAAAACTCGTCACTAAAAGGAGGGGAAAGAACGAAGGCGTTTTACTGAAGTTCAGGCTATTTGATCTCACATTGTAGGCCATTTATATCTGTGATGAATTCCAGCAGGTTAGGGTTTGATATTCAACCCTAGGAAAGAGGATAAGGGTCACAAGATTTTTTTTTTGTTCTCCCGAGTTTTAAATAAGACTTTATTTTCAGAATTCTGACCTTCATTTTTTTCACGTGGCCCTAATCCTCTACCGTCTACTGTCCCCCTGGAACACTCAAAACCGTGCTTACATCCGACAGCGTGCGGTTCCCCTGCTGTAAATCGCAGACTGACTGACTGAACCTGGTTCCTTCTTTAGCCTGTGAGCTTAAAGTCTGGATTCAGACTTTTATCTTAGAATTCTTACTTTGTTCACAGAATTCTATTTGTTCTCAGAATTCTGACATTGATCTCACAATTCCGACTTAGAGAATTCGAGAATTCTGACTTAAATCTTAAGAATTCGCATTTGAATCGCAGAATTCTGATTAAAATCTCAGAATTCTGATTTAGAGCTCAGAATTCGAATTTTCATCTCAGAATTCTGACTTAAACTCAGAATTTTGACTTTATTTTCAGAATTCGGATTTTAACCTCAGAACTAAAAAACATCCAGATGTGGCCCTTTTGCTCTTACGCTGAACCCAGTCTACCTAACATTAATCATGAGTTGATTGTTTTCATTCCAAAATAAAAATAAGTATACATTAAAGCTTTTCTATTTTCTAGTATGTATTATTTTGTATACAGTCAGTACAAGAAGCAGCGTACCATTTATTATTATTCAGCCGAGCACCCAATGTAGCATTTGACAGAGTTAGCCAAAATGTGAAGCATGTGATCGACTAGCTACGTTAGTGGCGTGAGGAGGGTAACATACACCGTTCAATTTTTGTGAACATTGTATCTTAATAAAAATATGCATATATTGATTGGTGCAGAGCTACATTTGGAGATTCCTTTTTATGTTCAACAATGGACGTTTTTTTCCCTGCCTCATAATTTCGGTGTGACTAGAAATTGCATATATCTGATGCCACTTTAGTTGTGTAATTATCAGAGTTTAGCTGTAATTTCAGTACCTTTTGATCAACAGGCAAGCATTTCAGCTAATTTATTCAGGGTTATTTACCCACATTATTATGAAAAACAAAATGTTCATTCTTTAGAAGAAACAGATTCGCCATGGCTAAATCCTATCCTCACAAAATGTAATAACATTTTCCGTTTTTCGTTGTGTTACACTGAATTCTGCGACCCACCGAAAAGTGTGACCCCAGGGGACGCTGTTGCACATTTTCTGCTACTTGCACGAGTTTGAAGCGTAGACAGGCATGAAGTCGGTGTGCATTCTAACAAAAACAAAAACAAAACAAGATCTTCCCCCACCGGTGGGTCGTTTTCTTGATGCAAACGTTAATTCTAAACAGTATTTTACACAGTAGCCTGGAAATGCTCAAAGGTAAATCAACGTTATTAAACACTGACTACCTTTTTATGGGGAAAGAAGCAACGGTGATGGGCCGTACTAAACGCCCTATCCATTGTATGGGTCTGTTAAATGCTATTCAAATCCAATCTATTTATTAAGCACATTTCAACGTCATGCCTGTTAACACATCAAACTCGTGCATGTTGCAGGCACCAGTTTCTGCAACCGGTTGCAGAATTCGCGGTTATGCTCTGCTCTGTCGTATTTCTGGTCTCATTTGTTTGAAAAAAGGAAGGAACCACAAGTTCACTTTATTGTGCTTTTATTTCGCCGCCCACCTTAAGCAAATAGGCTAGTAGATGTTGTTAATGCAGAGTTAGGGTTGGTGAAATATAGACACATAGAAACATTTATGGAAGTGTTGTAAACAAACATTCTATGTGATGACTTCGTATGCAGCAGTCTGGCTTGTAAAACAATGTTTCCAAACTTCTGCGTTTGATAACATTTCGACAGTAAAAAATATTTGAAGAAAATAAAAGATAGCAGAGGATGGTTTCGATCCATCGACCTCTGGGTTATGGGCCCAGCACGCTTCCGCTGCGCCACTCTGCTGCCGATGATGACATCAGATGTTTTAACGATAATAACATAATCACATACTAACACAATAATTTCAATTATTCGCAAGTTTTCTTTCTGTTCTAATGGTGACGTAAGCATGGGGGTTACAACCCCATGCTTGAACCCTGGTCTCCAACAGATCAGCAGATCTTACGACTGCACCACCAAGACACTTGCTATAGATGGTCAAATTTTGTTTTTTCTTCAGGCTTCCGTTTCATTCTCTTTTGCGACACAATACAATGAAGACAAATCACGTCAACGTCATAAACATCATTTTATTAGACAGGATAATGGGTCTATATGAGCATGTGTTCAACTTCATGATTCACCCGTTAATACAAAACCAAAATACGATCCGTTCTATATAGAACTTAATCTTTCCTAACAGTTTTTCACAAAATAGAAATATAGGATTCATTCATTTAGACTGTAAAACAATTGACTTAACGTAAAACTTATCACTTATTAAACTAAAGTGCTTATTTCCTTTGAGTTCCTTTTCAAACAACTGCAACAAGACAGGAGCAATTGATTGAATCAAATAACTTCTTCTGATTTAGTATTAAAATATTAAAGTGGTCGGTCCACACCACCCAACCAGACATTTTCAGGAATACGAGAATGATTTTATAACTTTATTTCCCTTCCTTTTACTGTTCTAGTAGAATGGTCTAAAAGTTTCCTTAATACAAAGAGACCGTTCTGACAGAGTAACATTGATATAATATGCTGCGAGTGCAGTTACCAGATATTACAGTATTCAGCTAAACAACACATCAACAAATTATCTCCGCCACTTCCTCCTTCACCTCCTCCTGACTCTCTCCTCCCACCTCCTCCATATTCTCACCCTCTTCCCTCACCTCCTTCACCTCCTCCTGACACTGTCCATCCACCTCCTCCATATTCTCTCCCTCTTCCCTCTCCTCCTTCACCTCCTCCTGACACTGTCCATCCACCTCCTCCATATTCTCTCCCTCCTTTCTCACCTCCTCCACCTCCTTCATATGCTCTCCCTCTTTCCTCGCCTCCACCACCTCCTTCGACTCTGGCTCCTTTTCTACCTTTCCACAACTCATTATCCTTCCATCCTCTCCTTTCTCCTCTCCCTTCTCTTCTTGCCCCTCTCCTCCGGCACTCCTCCTCCTCCTCTTTCTCCTCTCTGTGAGGGAGCAGGGCAGACAGTTGACCAGGAAGAGGAGGGAGGAGAGGCAGACGAGAGAGAGGAGCGTACCCACCCCTACATCTATCTCTCCTCCCCATCTCGCCTCTTCGACTTCTCCTCCCCATCTCTCCTCCTCCTTTCCTCCTCCTCCCCACCCCTCTCCATCTCCTCTCCTCTCTCCCCTCTCTTGGCTGGGAGTCCACACGGCTCGTTCCAAGGTTTTCCCACCATAAAAGTCAGCATTGGTTTGGTTGCCGCCGCCAACAGTGTCTGGCTCCTGATTGGATGAGTAGAAGTCGGCATTTGCATCCACCGATGTATCCGAGATGTCCAGCTCAAGCTCCTCCCCCTCCCCATACTGGCTGCCGATAGGCTGGAGTGGATCCAGGTCCAGATGGACTCTTATCCAACCAGATCCGGCCGCCAGACTCCGGGTTCCCGCCTCTGGCTCCGCCCTTTCCACCTCAGACAGGAAGTTGGAGTTGAGTAGCGGCTCCGTGCATTCGGGCACCAGCAGCTCTGCCCTTAACAACGGGCCACCCCCGTCTCCCCGGGCAACCACGCGCTGGGTGGAGCCAGGCGTTACGGCGACCACGCTCTCAGCCAATGAGGAGAGTCGGAGGGAGAAGGGAAGGCCGGAAAAGGAGGAGAGGAGGGAGGAGGAGTCGTCATCAAACTGCAACCACACGCTGAGGGACGCCTCCTAGAGGGGAGGAGCATGTTCACAGAGGTACAGGGACCAAAGCATCAAAGAACCAGTCAAGTATGAAAGAGCAACTATATTGATATAAGAGTAGCTGAAGTATTAAAGAGTAACGGAGAACAGGTCCAGGACGGGGAACGCAGTTGGATGGGCAGCAGATGACCCCTGGTGCAGGAAATAAAGAAAACCAGCTGGCTTCCAGCCACTAGCCCACCTGTTCAGGACTGTCCAGGATGTTGTAGGCTGTCACTGTCGCCGTGACAACAGAGGGGTGGGCGGGGCTGGTGGCGATTGACATGCCGAGCCCGCTGACCAGCTGCACGGAGAGGTCGCTGGGAGCCACAGGGTCAGAGGTCACCGTGATGTCGCAGCTTCCCAGCACGCCGTCCCACTGGCCAGACACCACCTGAGAGAGAGAGAGAGATAGGTGGGATAGTGTGGGTTATAGTACATAATTAGGCATCAATTGTTTCCGTGGGAACCAGGTACGCACCACATGACTATATACAGATGGTTCTTACCTGTAGCGTTGTCTTCCCTGGCTCTAAACCAATCAGATTGTTTTGTTCGCCCAGGAACGCCACCTGAGGGTCCTCCACTATGAGCGAATCACTGACCAACTCTGTCACATCCACCATCCAATCAGAGGAGCCCATGAGGTGTGTGATCCTGCCCTCAGGGTCGTGAGCCTTGAACTGGGTCAGAACCTGAACCGAGGCGCGCTGGAACACAGCCGAGCACCTGAGGACACACGTAGCATAGCAACATAGCTCAGAATAACCTAGCATATAAGCTAGCATAAAGTGGAACCCGAGGAGGTATACGTAAGGCAACATAATGCAGTGTAAGCGATGTAACGTCTTCATAGACATGACAGACAGACTGCATGACGTGATGACAGACAGACTGTGTGACGTGACGACAGACAGACTGCGTGACGTGACGACAGACAGACTGTGTGACGTGACGACAGACAGACTGTGTGACGTGACGACAGACAGACAGACTGCGTGATGTGATGCTTCAGAGACTACATGACCTAATGGTTGATATTGCAGACAGTACGACATGGCGCTGAGCAACACGACGTGTGCGGCGGCAGTGGCGGCAGTTAGCGGCGGTACCCGTGCTGGCTGCGGTGGCGCCAGCCATGGATGGCGTTGAGCACGGGGTCTGAGACGGAGACGCGCAGGGGCACGGCGGGCGCCCACACCCTCAGACACAGGGATCCACGGAGCACGCCAAGGCCAAACTCCACCCCCACGCAGGTGCTACCCACCCCTGATTCGCTCCCGTCCACAAAGAGGGAGGAGCAATCGCTGGACACCTGCCATTTCGAGGAAAGAGGAGAGATGAGAATGAATGTGAGAGAGTGTGTGTGTTTGTGTGTTTGCGTGCGGGCGTGTATGCGTCCGTGCGTGTGTGTGTGTGAGAGTGTATGTCTGTGCGTGTGTGCATGCGTGTGTGCGTGCATGCATGCGTGTGTGTGTGTGTGTGCATGTGTACGTGTGCGTGTGTGTGCGCACCTTGATAATATTCTCATCGCTGGACTGACAGGTCGCAGCAGCGGTGACGTCGGACATCGTCCCATCTCGGCCGACCGCCATCACCGTGACAGGAAGTGACACGGGCTGCCCGCTCAAGATGGCCGTGTTGATGATGGTGTCGCTCTGGAGAGAAAAGAGCATTAACTCCTACAGGAATTTAGATATGGATAGAAAAAGTATATCTACCCTTATATATACCTATATATATATATATGTATACATATGTGTATCTATACAATTTTGTGGAATCTTGTTTTCTAAAATAAGGATCAATGGGTTTTATCCCTTGTTTTATTCATAGTGCATTTATAAAACATAATCTATAAAGATCAATACAGTATCTATGAACTGAACATACCTCAGAGATCGCCGCTATGCCAATGATTGGCTGTTCAGTGAACGAAAAGCTGCTCAGCCCCGCCCCTTGTGCCGGAGGACGGGTACTGCGCCCTGAATACTCGACCCACCAATTAGCAGTTACCGTCATAGCAACGCCGAACCTCCACTTCAGACTGTCTACAGACAAACAAGCCACCTGCTGGTAGAGAGATGTGCTGGTGACAGAGAATGAGAGGGAGAGAGAGGAAGAGAGAGAGTGTTTTGTGTGTTTTACCAGTGTGTGTTTGTGTAGTGTGTGTGCGAGAGTGTAGTGGGTGTGTGCATATGTGTGTATGTGTGTATTTTGTGTGTGGGTGTGTGTGTGTGGGTGCCATACCTGTGTGTGTCCGTATGGTGTGTATGTGAGTGGTGTGTATGTGAGTATGTGTGTATGTGTGTTTGTGTGTGTGTGTGTGTGTGTGTGTGTGTGTGTGTGTGTGTGTGTGTGTGTGTGTGTGTGTGTGTGTG
>JAOPJL010000116.1:17147204-17158750 GCA_027123545.1 Trisopterus esmarkii
GGCGGGGCCGGGGTCGGGGGCGTGGCTCCTCTGTCTCAGGAAGTCCTGGAACTTCTCCAGACGCACGCGTCGCCGGTGGGCCAGGGAGCGCTGGGGGAGGAACCGCTCCAGGAACGACTCTAGCGACACGGACCCGTCCAGGAAGTCAGAGGCCAGCGTCTGCACGCACAAACACAACCACAAGCACGTCAGCGCAGTCATTAAAAATTATTATTAAAGCCGGTTGCCAGGGTTTGTTTCTATTGGTTAACAATGGAGGGAAGGCCTCAGCTGAGGTGATATGTGGATGTATCATCAGACCTGTCCATTGCGAGGCCACGCCTTCTACACCTCAGTGGACTGAACACTGAGGTGTAGAAGGTACATACCATCTACGGACCAATATCTTGACACCCTCCCCCAGGGTGAGGCCACACCCAGGGTAAGGGAAACAAGACGTTGGTACGTAGATGGTATGTGGTGGTCGTATTTACGTGTGTAGAAAGTGTAAAAACCTAGGATCCTTAAGAATTTGGGTATTTTTCCAAAGCTTCCAAATGGCAGGGATTCAATCATGAGGAGTGACATGTAACATGTTTCATGACTGTAGCTCAGAGAAGTAGAGAGATATGCGCGTTCAAAGTTTTCAATTTGAGAAAATTGTGGCCACTATTTAGCCAATCAAACGTGGCAAACGTGTTCCTTGGCCTTCAATGGTCGCCATTGAAAGTTTCACAAAAAGTGTGTGTGCGTGTGTGTGTGCGTGCGTGTGCGTGTGTGTGTGTGTACCTCTGACTCTGCCTCTGTGTTGGAGCCCTCTGTCTGCAGCCTGGAGAACAGCGCCTCTGGAGACACCTGACCTGCGAACCCATCTGCACATAACAGGTATACTATTATTACTCTAATTATTATCAAACACATAGCAGTTATACTATTATTACTCAAATTATTATTAAACACATAGCAGGTATACTATTATTACTCTATTTATTATTAAACACATAACAGGTATACTATTATTACTCTAATTATTATTAAACACATAGCAGGTATACTATTATTACTCTCATTATTATCAAACACATAGCAGTTATACTATTATTACTCTAATTATTATTAAACACACAGCAATTACGTTATTATTTATAATAATAATATATATTAGTTATAAAATACATGCTACTTATTATTAAGTACATAGCAGTTACACTATTATTAAATACATACTCGTTATTATAAAATAAATACTAGTTATTAAATATATAGCAGTTATACTATTAAAAAACTATTAATAGTGTAACTGCAGTTATACTAACTAAAACTATTAAATACATACTAGATATAATTAAATATATAAAATATATATTTATATTTAGGACATTTAGCGGGTGCTTTTATCCAAAGCGATTTCCAATACGTTTTTTTCTCAGAAGAAAGAGAAACAACAACGTATCGCTGTCGGTACAGTAAGGATTCTCACAGAAAAAAAGTGCCAAGCCCAAACAATTACTACTACTTTATCCCACTCCCTGCATACAACAGAGGTACCTAGCATACGATGCTATGCGATGGCCCCTGGCCCACAGGGGGGGTCCTACCTCGCAGGGCACAGTGCTGGCGGTACGCGTCACGGGCCGCCTCCAGCTGGGAGTAGCGCTCCACCAGGAGCTCCTTCTGCTGCTCCAGACGCGGCTTGACGTCCAGGTTCTGCTCGGCCAGGCTGCGGTTGGACGCCAGGGCCATCTCCCGCTCCAGCTGGATGTTCTGGATCTGGAGGGGGGGGGGACCACACAGCCTCGTGAGCCCCTGCTGACCGCTCACATTATTCCCGCTAACACTGTAGGGACCACCGTCGGGCCTCCAGCTGCGATGGGAACTGACTTTCGAAACCAAACCGGTGGACGGACCAATCAGAGCTAGGGGGAGGGAGTTTCAATTCACAAGGGTAAATGAACTGCATTTAGATATTGTATATTATATATATATATATAATGACGTGTCTTGGACAGGGACTCCTCCGAAAACCCCCCTCTACTCCCTGAGCCACTGCCGCCCTAAATGCGAGGAGCACACTTCGTTAAGCTACATAAGGGCCGGTGTAGAAATCAGGGGCTTCCCAGCCAGGTCCAGACGGTTAGTCATTGCAAAACGCATTCAATTAAAAAAATTCTATATTGAACTGGAAGCACAGCGCAATGCAATAAGTGTCTTAACTTATTTCCCAACCGATGTCCTAAGCTATCGCAACCCCGTGTCCTACTCGATGACCACACCGTTGTAACAACCTACGTCCTACCTCATATCATACCCTATGTCCTACTCCACATCCTACCTTATGTTGCTCCTACGTCATACCCTATGTCGTAACCTGTGTTACGACATAGGATATGACGTACCTAGCCCTACCCTACCCTATGTGCTAAACTTGATCCTACCCTGTGTCATACCCCATGTCCCACTGAATGTGCCCTACCCTATGCCATAACTCGCACTCACACAGCATTCGGGACAAGGGGATGCTACACAGGGGTATCTAGCCCTATTTCTATAGCTTTATAGCTAGCTGGAATAGCCCGTAGAGGAATGAAGCCCAGCCGGCCGGTGAGTCGTCATACCAAACCCGTCAGGCTAAACGCCACCTCAATGATGAAGACATTCCTAACATATTCAACTTGCTCAGTGGCTGCAATGGTTGAGAATGTTCGGTCATTCAGGATTCCTCTTGTGGAGAGTCATTTTGTTGGAATGGAGCCGTGCAGGCTCAGATACGGTTTGTTGTTGGAAATATCAAATGATGATATGAATATAATGAATATTCAGATGAAGAAATCTAGACGCATCTACCGGTGGCCTGATATCATAACACTAAAAAGGTATAAGGTGTATACCTTGAGTGACCTAGAAGGTCTAGTCCTATGCTGTATATAATTTGTTCAGTTCTGTGCTACAGAACTGAACGAACTGACTACAACAAAAGTTTCCACAATGTTCAAACTCACCTTTACCCCCCAACTTCCAGGGAAAGTGACCAGTAGAGACATATTTCAATATCAATCTAGCCTTCTACGATGTGCTCCTATGACAAGAGGCACATGCCAGCCAACACACATGAGCAAAATGTAACGTTTTAACATGCCAACAGGAGATGAGACCCTGTGCATTAGCAATGCATATTTTACCTTTGGAACCATCAGCCTAACTAAAGACCGTTTGCAACCACTTGCTACATGCTCCACTTTAGAGATCACTTGCTGACGGTCCCTACATGCTCCACTGTAGAGATCACTCGCTGACGGTCCCTACATGCTCCACTGTAGAGATGACTCGCTGACGGTCCCTACATGCTCCACTGTAGAGATCACTTGCTGACGGTCCCTACATGCTCCACTGTAGAGATCACTCGCTGACAGTCCCTACATGCTCCACTGTAGAGATCACTCGCTGACGGTCTCTACATGCTCAACTATAGAGATGACTCGCTGACGGTCCCTACATGCTCCACTGTAGAGAGGACTTGCTGACGGTCCCTACATGTTCCACTGTCAACAGCCCCTATGTACTGAGCTGTAAATCAGTGTCACATTTGGCTATTCAAGCCTGAAATGTAAATGTTTGGTCTTTAAAACATGACTTATGGGATATGGGATCCGTTTGGTTCAACGCACTTTTATGAATTGAAATGGCTGATTATCAAGCCTCAAACTAACATCTAATATTACCCATCATGCTTCACTTAACAGCTGCCACGGACTCCATAGTTTAATTGAATCCAACACGCAAGAATATGTTTTAAAATGATAGGAAATAGACACTGCGAGTTAGGTAGTTTAGGTGTGTTTTTGTCACTGGGGAAAGACTTCTGGTAGTACAAATTATTTATACATGAATGGGAAATCCAGTAGTAACATATATCTATATCTATATATAGTTCTACTGTAGCATATAGTATACTACTGTATTCCCCTCAGGTGGCACCGCCACTTTATTTATTTATTGCATCGAAAGCAATCGTACGAGAACTTCCTCTTAGTAGTCACTGAACACCAGCGCTGGGTGTCTTCAAACTAACAGTACAGAACAGATTCCTTTGGAACATGTAATGCTAATGTCACGGAGATCGGGTGGTTTGAGTGAACCTCATCCTCCGGCCATCGTAAGGTCCCAAAAAGAGCGTTTGTCCTGGGATCACAGAAGCGGGCAATTTTAATTACTTTGTTATTATTTAGCCTCCATCCCTCGGGAATCGTAGCCAATGAAGATCTGGATTGTTGCTTGCCTTCAGCCCCCGCCCATCAGGACTGGTCCAGCCAGCCTTACCATGATCGCTTCACTAGCTTGGTTATAAAATTCCACTAACATTATAAAAAATATATTAGGGCTGTTTTAATCACCATTAAGATTGCGTTAACGTATTATTATCAGGCTCATTTTAACAGCCCTAATATATATATTTATATATACATCAAGATTTGCTGAATTTCTCACAGTTAAGACTAGAATGGCTCTGCCTCTGCTTCTTCCCTTTTAAATTCCCCTTGTTGTTCTACGTATAAATAATGAGGCTCAGTGATTGTACTATGAATATAACAATAGCATTTTATGCTATTGTAAGTCGCTTCATAGTAAGGAACTTCAGGCCCAGGGGATCTGAACCTGCTCAGGTAGCTCCAGGCCCAGGGGATCTGAACCTGCTCAGGTAGCTCCAGGCCCAGGGGATCTGAACCTGCTCAGGTAGCTCCAGGCCTAGGGGATCTGAACCTGCTCAGGTAACTCTAGGTTATTTTAGGCCCATCCCAATCACCGATCTCTTTAATGTGTGAACTACCGATCAGATACCGATCACAGATTTTTAAAAATAGTGAAATAAATATATATTAATAGGATGATTGTTATACCATTTTGTGCTGATTCTATAAAGGTTCTTAGTTAGTTAGTCACATGAGAGGGTTTTCTGACCGTTCCCGTAAATTTAGACTCCAAGGAACAAATAAATTAAACATCGCTAACAAAGGAGAAGGAGTCAGTGTTACTGTTTACTGGAAAGAGTCCAACAAACTCTCACTCACGCACCGAGGAAAGGAGGTCTAACCAGCTGATACCATGGACGGTATGGATAATACACACCCAACACAGATTTAATCCAACATATGATCAACTGGAAATGGAAAAATGTATCATTGGGACGAATAAATTGAGGTAAAACTACAATGAATATAACAAACATGAATAACCAGTACGCAATGGAAGCGTATTGTATTCCGGAACACGCCATTTTTTATGACATCCGAGCCCATGAAAGGAGCGCTGTCTATGCCTTCTCTCACAAGCGCAGACAGGGGTCCAGCTACAGTGGACGGCACCGTTATGAAGTCTAGGTTTAAAGAAAGCCTTTGCTTCACATGATAGGAATTATGTTAACAAGATACATAGTATGGCTGCAATCGTTTGGCTATACGATACGCTATGCTGTGCGATGTGAGGGTGTTGGTATGAGGTCAGAGCAGATCATTCCGGAGAGAAGGAATAGCATAACGGTGCTTAAAAACAGCATAGCCTGGGCTACTCCAGACTGTCCATCATAGGGATCTTCTCAAGCGCACTACAACGTCGACCCTATAGGTCATCCATACACATCCACATCTGCAACAATGCCAGTTGGACATCTGCTGTAGAAAGCACCCAGGCAGGTCAGTCAGCTATAACAATGTCACTGCACTAAAATATGACCACATGGAAACAACAGAATTGCATCAACAACATTGAGCAAGTACCCGATTTTTTTACGATTTTTTTAATCGTTTTTATATTTAAAAACAAATGATGCTTAAAAAGTAATGAGGATGAAAATAGACTATTTCTGAAAGCGTGGGGACACGCCCCCAGGGTATAGGACACCTATGGTCCTTCCAGAACACTCTGCTAACGGAGAAGGTGTCAATGGAAGCAGTCTCCACCTTGCCAACGGAAAAGTAACAACGCAACACAACATTTACCTCATCTGATTCCAGAGCCATCGACTCCACCCTCTCCGTGTTGTCCAGAAGCTCCTGCAGCTCTGATTGGCTCAGCTCCTGGAGCTTCTCCATTTGATTTGCCAGGATGGCTATCAATCACCCAGGGACCAGGAAATGAAAGTTAAAAACAGTGACAATATGGGTTGTGGGATAAGACACCACGACACGATAGGACTTTATTCTACCATCAGCTGTGGTTCATTGTCGCTCATTAACCGGTCGAATCGCAGACCGCCCGGTAGACTGATCGGGGAGCGTTTTGAGGATACAATGATGCAAATAAGACCTCAAACGGTCGCCGTTCAATATAAAATCCACAACTATGCAGACAAAAAATAAAAATAAATAGCATATTTAGTTATTTAAAAACTCTAACTATGATTCAATTTGGAAACAGCGTATGGCTGACACGCTGGGGGCGTTAGGCGGCATTAGGCCATCACCCACACACACACACACACACACACACACACACTCCCACAGACACGTATCACAGTGGGACCACACCAGAAGTAAAACACTTGGTAGGAATACTTACAAAGTAATACTTAAATACTTACACGATCTCAGCCAACCAAATAATGCGCGACAGCGACTAGTGGTGGCATCCACCACGTCCGCCCCAACAAACACCTGCGATCCGACAGTAAGCCGCACGGCTTCCTATGCGGTCGACGTCCTGTCGCCGCCCGGCCAGACAGCTAGATGGTATTACTATATGTAGAAGGATACGTCTCTTGGGCTGCTCTAGGGTTTCATGTAGACGACGACGACGACAACAACAACAACAACAGTCGTTATGATGGCCAATGTCAGCGAGTCACCAGCGTCAACTTCCAGGGAAGCCCAGCGATTCAGCGAGGAAAAAAAATGATAAAATAGGTCATAAAAAACCGTGGGTTTAAGCCACTCCGTTGCCGTCAGTCGTTTTCAAACGTAGCTTTGGTCCCACTGCTAACAGATAATACGCGTACGGTTATTGGTGTAATAACACGCTATTAAAGCTGTAATAGAGTCGCTAAAAATAGGAAAGTTTCACTTCTGACTGACAGAGAACGCCGCCATCTCCGGAATGACCCATCTCCGGCGTTCCGCGGGTTGTTTAGGCACACCATTATTATGTTATTCGACATCGTAATCTCGCTTTGTATGCACTAAATTGTTTGATACATGTTGTAGAAGTGTCGAATGTTTTTGTTTTGGGTTCCTGCATCTGACTCGTGCATCATAGCTCGAGTGTTTTCTTTGGTCTTGACCCCCCTGTGGGAGCGTAGTGGTGGAGTCCAGCTCTCAGCTGATCGCGAGGGAAACCCCGACGTGACAGAATTATTCCGTCTGTCGGCGATGGTTTGATTTTCTCTTAACTGTACATTTATATTTGATTGATAATATCAATTTGACTCTAGACAAAGCTATAGATTTACGTTATTTGATGAACGTAGATATAGAACGATGACTGTATTCTGTAAAGAGGGTTGAAAAGTAGGCCTACACGTCTAACATGGCAAGAATCTAAACAGCCACACGAACGTTAAACCTTTTAAATTCTTACTATGCCTACTTCTAATCGGAACTGTTACCCCTTCAAGCACTCTTGACAGTAGGCCTACCACCAACAAAATAATGACATCAGCATTGGCACACAGCTTAGCCTTGGACAGTACCACAACCAACAGATGATAGTAGAAAAGGTTTATTTGCAACACAAATACAAAATGATAATATCGAGAAAAGCCCCTGGGGTATAACTAGTGGCATATATATAGTGTGTGTGTGTGTGTGTGTGTGTGCGCGTGTGTGTGTGTTAGGGGCTCCAGATTGTATATGTGTTAGGGTCCCCTGTTTGTTAATGTGTGTGTATAAGTCATGATAGTGTGTATGTGTTTGTTTGTCTTTGATAGGGGTGAGTGTTTGTGTTAGGGGCCCCTGAGTGAGTGTGTGTGTGTGTGTGTGTGTTAGAGGCGCCTGCGTGTGTGTGTGTGTGTCAGGGGCCCCTGAGTTTGTGTGTGTTAGGGGCCTCTAAATGTGTGTGTAAGGGGGCACTGAGTGTTTGTGTGTGAGTTAGGGGCCTCTGCATGTGTGTGTTAGGGCCCCTGGAATGTGTGTTAGGGCCCCTGGAATGTGTGTGTTAGGGCCCCTGGAATGTGTGTGTTAGGGGGCACGGAGTGTGTGTGTGTGTGTGTGTGTGTTAGGGCCCCTGGAGTGTGTGTGTGTGTGTGTGTGTGTGTGTGTGTGTGTGTGTGTGTGTGTGTGTGTGTGTGTGTGTGTGTGTGTGTGGGCCCCTGGAGTGTGTGTTAGGGACTCCTGAGTACTCGTATGGAGGTGACAGTCAGCAGGCTGTGCAGCAGGAGGGCTCCCACGTTGTAGCAGAGCAGCAGCGTTGCCACAGTCACGAACAATTCCTGCAGGGACAGCAAAGGGGCATCACCGACTCCGACCAGATCCAGTGTAGTTAAGCTAGGGTTAAAGTTCAAAGTTTGGAACTGGGAGTGCATGTGCACTCCCAGGCCACTCTACTGTGTAAACGAGAGGCAGCACAGAGTTTCAGACCTCGCATGTGCAGGAACCAAATCTCAAGTGGAATCATATTCTGAGACAGAGTTTGACAAGTTGAGAGAGAGGAAGCGTTTGTGAAAATAACTGCTGAGAAGTGGTGTTTCGCCACAAACTCCTTTAAAGACGTTGGCTATTCTTGTTAGTGATGGCTCGTTCGTGAACGAATCAGTTCGAACGAACGACTCTTTAACATGAACGAACCGACCTGATTCCCCGTTTCAGTTCGCTCTCGTTCGTCTCGTTCGTTCTCCGAGACTCGACGCGCAGCTCCTCCCACGAGTCGCTGAGTCGTGGGTGAAGGAACTTTCTCCATCTTAACGACCAGTGTCTCCTCATCCATGATTAATTATGATTTCGGCTAAACGAAAGAGGGCGAAACCAAGGGGTGTGGAGAAGATATAGAGGTGCCTACGGGATCCGGGATGTACAAAATAGCTTTAAAAAAAGCGCTTTTCACGCGCGCCGACGCTCGGGAATAGAACAGGAACTTTATTAATATTGTGTTGATTGATGACTGTTTGTACCACTTTACGATCGTGATTCGTTTGAGAATGAGAACGAGAACGAGGGAGGAGCTGAGTCTGACAGACTCAGCTGAGAACTGAGATCTCAGCTGATTCACCGCTACCGGAAACGCGACTGAACGATTCAAACTAATCTTCTTGGTGAACTGACCGACGCAAATTGATTCAAGCAAACGTATCATGAAATCCATCACTTGTGTCTCCAAATCATAAGTTCAAAACATCAGTCACTGGACGTTATCTGCCCGACCAATCAGGGATGAGTTGACACAAACCTCTGCGGAGACAAGCGAAGCGTTGTTGACAGAGAAGTCTGATATCGTTGGCAAATAACCATTTGCTCAATATCTTTACGTGTATTGTTTTATATATGAGATTACCTTTATTGTCTCAGATGGGAAAATCAGGCAAATGTATGGGCACACACATGCAAGCAAACGCACACACGCACACGCACACGCACACACACACACGCACTAATCATAAACTGACCTGAATTTTTTCCTCGAGGCAGTCCACTGAAATATCGTGGATAACCTCGATACAGTCCGCTTGCTTCACCGACCTCAGAGAGAAGGAGTAAAGACACAACGCCAACACTGCCCCCAGCAGGCAGGCTACGTTACTGTAGGCACAGCTCTGGCGCTAGGGGGAGACAGAGAGAGACGCACTGGTTTCAATGGCGATGTAAGTGTAAAACCTGTCTGGACCCGAGGGACTTCCTCCACCAATACAACATGTTGAGTAGCTTCAATGGAATGTGTGGTTTTACATCCCGAGTTAAAAGAGAGAATAGAGCTCTTGTATATTCATAGAGCGCAGCGCTCTCATGCTTTCGTAGAGAAAACAGATAATTCGACCACTCACCCCTCGAAACATTTGCCAAGGTTTTTCAGACCATGAGACATGAGTGTGAACGTTGCCGTGAGCATCACCGATAACGTTTTATTTGTTTTCCCTCAGTTAATAAACGTTAAGGTAATTACAATTATTTAAAAGTCACCCGTGGGTCAGAAGGGATCCTGCTCCTGTCATGGTGGCTCCGCGCAAATTGAAATGCGTCGGAAGCTACAACGTTAAGTCAACTCAATACAGGTCAACAAAAACATTGTAAACGGCCCCAACATTACCACGATAGTTGCTAGCAATAAGGTACAGTGAATCATTAATATGTTAAAGGAGTTGCCGACTCAAAAGAGAGGGGGCAGAAAATAGTGGTGGAGATAACGATTTGGAAAACCATCCCGTCCTTCTCCGTTCCCTCCCTTCTCATCTCCACCATTGAGACGTGTTGCATTTTATGCAGATGTGATTGATAAGCAAAATCGATTCCCCGGACCAGTCAGGGAAGAGATGCCCGTTCTAAAATGTAAACAATTATATAATTATTAACTTATTAAATGTATATACCTGTCTATAATGTCTACACTGTTCATACTGTCAATACACTGCTCTTGTGTATTGACACTGCTCTTGTGTATTACACTGCACAATGTACTGTATTGTATACACCCTTAATGTACGTATACTATACTCCATACTTAACTGTATATACCTGTCTATACTGTTCACACTGTACTATCTATAATATTCCAATACATGTACATACTCTGCAACTTACTGCTTTTTTGCACTTCTGGTTCAACGTTAACTCCATTTCGTTCTCTCTGTACTTGTGATAATAAATCATAATAAGTGATAATACATTTTAATCTACTCTAATCAAATCAAATCTGTTTTTGTGTTCATACAGCCGGCACAGTCAACTAGGAACAGATATCATCACAGCGCATACACTCCAACAATAGCTCCTAACACCTTCAATACTCCTTACCAAGGACTTGCTGGAAGATTTGACAGAGGCCATCGTAAGTGATCCTGCCAGCATAATCTGCAAAACAAAACGGCCGGGTTGGGAGCTACCTTTCCACACCTTTAATACACTACGATACTACCACTATACTTTGTGTCTATATTAGTACACTAGAATACTACCCACTATACTTTGTGTCTATATTAGTACACTATATACTACCCACTATAATATGTGTCTATATTAGTACACTAGGATACTACCCACTATACTTTGTGTCTATATTAGTACACTAGGATACTACCCACTATACTTTGTGTCTATATAAGTACACTACGATACTACCACTATACTATGTGTCTGTACTGATACACTACCATACTACTACTATACTATGTTTCTATATTAGTCAACAACGATACTATTACTATACTATGTGTCTGTACTGATAAACTACCATACTACTACTATACTATTTGTCTGTACTGGTACACTACCATACTACTATACTATGTGTCTGTAGTACTGGTACACTACCATACAACTTCTATACTATGTGTCTGCACTGGTACACTACCATACTACTTCTATACTATGTGTCTGCACTGGTACACTACCATACTACTTCTATACTATGTGTCTGCACTGGTACACTACCAT
>JAOPJL010000116.1:17596302-17606535 GCA_027123545.1 Trisopterus esmarkii
ACACACACACACACACACACACACACACAGACACACAGACACACAGACACACACACACACACACACACACACACACAGCGGGGTCTGGGGGGGGACAACAATGAATGAATGAAGACAAATGTGTTCCCCAGGAGGAAATAACTGAATTAATGTTGTTCTCTCGCTCCCTCTCGCAGATCCAAACCTATTCATTTCTCCGTCGGCAATTAATCTCATCTATCTGGCCCCGCCACATATTTCATAGCAGTGCCAGTGCCCTAAAACCCCGGCATCGGAGAAACAGCCTTTCAGCAGAAAAATATGAAGAAAAAAAAGTAGGCAGGTTTCTACTGCCAAAGGTCACGCTATCATTTATAGCCGCCCCCCCCGCCCATATCTGGGACGATTCACAACTGTGAGGGCAGAGCTCACCAAAGCACACGAGCGGTTGAGGCGGAGAGCGATGCAGCCTGTTTATGAATTCTCCTTGTATATTCTTAATCAGAGACGGGGAGGGAGGGCGTTGGATTATGTTTAATAATTAAAAACCTGTGACCAGATACTGTTCGTCGTGTAATACATACAGAAGATGTATTATTTAGCTGGTTGTACGGGTGGTTGACTCGGCAGAATGTTAATCGGATATGAGCTTTGTCCCAGTCCCTTGTTAAACAATGTCACTAGTGCTGGGATGATTGCTTAGTGGAGCTGACGAGATCTTGCATGATTAGTTCTTCAGTTCAGGCTATTGTCCGATAACAAAGCATACTATAGTATTCCAATGTAGAAAGTGGTCTTCCAAAAAAGATATCGCAATTTAATCATGACTGTCTATTTTGCTTAACATCAAATGTAGGCATTGCCCTGATAAGAGATTCAGATGGGGTAATCGTAATATAGTATGTGTCCACTAGAGGGCAATCTTGATCCAGTTTTTTGTTCTCAAGATTAAACCATGATAATTCACGGAACTTCAGTTGCATATAGATATAGATATAAAGATAAATATGATTAAAATTCAGTGTCTACATTTTACACATTGGTCTTTAAATATACCATCATTCTCAGTCCTGGAAAATAGATATGGCATTTGTATTTGGGACTGAGATAAGGCTATTCAATCAATGCCTGGATTCCTGACACAGATAGATGCATATACTTTTATTGTGTCTGTTCTACATAGGCCAGTTGATTCAAGTGCTTTACAGTTCTACAGCCTAAGACAGTTACTAGTTCTAAAGCGTTTTCTGTCCACGACCCTGTTTCTTGTGGCCAGTAAATAAATGCGAGCCCAAATTCTTGCAATGCTGAGCATCTGCCTCCCCACACATAGTTGTTAACGCTATCAACGTATTCCGTAACATCAACATCCCAGTGTAGGAGTCATCTGACTAATCATGTTAGTCAGTCTGTTTGTATATGAGTCAATATCAAAAAATGTATGGGGTAAATAAAGCTTTTAAGACTACAATCTCCCGTGAAGGACATACATACCTTTATGCTTACCCCAAGGTTAGGAAACGATGCCATACAGGAGCACAGTCTGTGTGTGTTTGGATGTGCGTGGTATTCCTCTGGGTCGAACGGGCCTACAATCTAATCTGAAGCACACTTGTGGTTTTTCATCTTTAAAAATGTACTAATTAACTAATGAACTAGTTCAATATGATATGAAAGAAACGGGAAGGCCTTTGTTTTGCATCAGAGACGCATGTTGAAGTTTTATTGAGCACAATCGTCTGACTCACATTGAAAAGAGGCTCACAGACACTTGGAAACTAGATTTGCTTCAACAGAAGAAAGAAAGAAGGAGTACATCATGTCCTGTTCTCAAACGACTTCCCCCCCCCCCCGCCAAAGTCCTGATCCGTGAACCCCGGCCGTACGTGACACACGTCACGCGCCACGACGCTTTCAAACATCGGAAACGCCCGCTGGCTATCCTACCTGAAGCACTACAGCCTCCTGAAGGCTCGTCTACCGTTGGTCCCCTTGTTCAAACTAGGTGAACAAATAGCCCCACATAGAATGAGAAACCACTTAGTACTGAGACTAAGCATAAAGGAAACACGAGAAACTGCAATTCTATTAAAAAAAACAAAAAACAGATTAGCTTTGTTGCGTCGGGATAGACAATAGGTTGAAGTCGGTAAAAAAAAAAAAAAGCACACAAACGCACAAGAGAAGGTTGAG
This sequence comes from Trisopterus esmarkii, assembly GCA_027123545.1. Lineage (NCBI taxonomy): Eukaryota > Metazoa > Chordata > Actinopteri > Gadiformes > Gadidae > Trisopterus > Trisopterus esmarkii. Next base: position 17,598,475 of record JAOPJL010000116.1, read on the forward strand.
AGGAATTGTTCCACAGGACAGATTACAAAACAAAAGAGTGTATATAGTACATTACAGTGTCAGTAACATTCTCTGTTTTTAAATGATCAGGGTGCTATTACTGGGGTAGATAGAAATTAACAACATGTGGTGACTTGTGGAACCTCACTGCTTGTGTGAAAGGTTGTATCTGTGAGTTTGGCTGAAGACTTCCATCCTCGATTCATTTAATTTGTGACCGAACCAGAAAAAAGACCAGCGCTGCAGTCAGCTGCAGGACTTACTTTCCTGACTTCCTATCCAAGCAGTGCAGTCATTTTGTTTTTGAAACTTACTGATATAGACTACAACCTTAGTTTTTATAAAATAGTCAATAAATACATAAATAAATACAATTATTTAAAACCAATTATGTGATGATAATCTGACATTTAGCTTGCAGATTAACTGTGCTGCCAACATATTTTGGCATGGACAATGAACGTTCCATTATCAATGATTGTGGAACATATACAAGGAATATGTAAAGGCCAATATACAATAGTTGTTTTGTGTTTACACTATGGGAATAACAAGTAGTACACAGTAGTATTACAATAGTTGATTATGATTTGGTCGGTTTCCTGTCCCGCGCCCTCCAAAAAAAACCCAAATTTAAAACTGAAAAAAACAACACAGAAAAACCTGAATAAAATCAAACCAGTATGCCGTGGTGAAATACCACAGAGCAACTAGGTCTAGTATTTCAAAATTACAATCAGGAGCTTATTAAAGTGACATTAAAAATCAACATATTGTCATCATTTATTTACTTATGTGTAGTATATTCTGTAAAAAAAAAAAAAAAAAAGAACTGAGTATAGCACAGAGTACTAGGACTTCATATAAAATATTTGTACACGGAGTGGTGTGATGAATCACTATTCTTATCTTGCCCCCAAAGCATTTGTGATTGTTTACTGCAATATATCTTATTGCTCTGAGGTACAAGATAATTTTTATATTCAATCTTAGGTTGTTTATTAAAAAACAAATATATTATTAGGTTATTATACTTTTGGATACAAAGGAGAAAAAAATAAAATTATCAAATAATGTTTTTGTTTTTGTTTTAATTGAACCACACCAATAAGTAAATAACCTCTCTAGATACATCATGTAACATTCAAAGGTGAAGTAACACTTCAAGCGACAGTGTAACCAAACTCTAGGGGCCCGAGAAGATGTACTGGTACATCAATATCAGCATTCGCCAAAGGCCGCTGACAAATACTATTAGCAGCATCAATTTCAGCCCCATTTCTGATTATCAATTTCCTCATCACTATGTATGTTGTCGTTTCTCATGATCAACGTTCTAGCTTCACGAGATAGCTACAAGTTACGGGCTATATCCGCCTTACTTTGCCATACCTTAACGTCAATAATCGAAAGACCATACCGACTACAAAAACGAAATACCAAAATTGATCTGCAACATGTTGGGTATTTAAGAAAGGGCCACTCCATCTTGTTGGTTTTATGCGTAAAACTGTGAGTATAAATAGCAAGCATAGGCATCATATTGTGCTGAAAAGAGAAAATATATAAGCTTTCTGATTAGACCGATAGCAGTTCAGGCCCCTGAATATATTAAAGTGAAGGTTAATTTCTGCTGGTAAAAGGCGTGTATTTAAGTCACAAGGGTAACTTGATGGAAAATTAGCTGTTAAACTTTGGACCAGGCATATTACGTTTACAAAAATATTATTTTTACAATTTGTGTGCTTTTTCCCTTCTCTCTGAGTAGATATTTGACAGTTTGTGACACCTGCGTTGTTAGAAACGGGACTTTCAGGCAAATTCAAATGGCGCAGAAATTCCTATTGTACGCGTTACATTGATAACAATGTTTAAAAAAAAAAAGTATTTTGAAAGCTCACAGTGTATTTAGCCAAGGATTAAGGTAGAAAACTGGGAAAATACCTCGCATCCTAAAGATTCGCCCTGAGAACTGGTCAATTCCTGCCGGGTCCTGTCCCCAGCTCCACACATGTTGAGGGATGCACAGGCTTGTGAGATGTACAAATCCTGGTTGGGGCCTAGCAAATCAATATCTGTCCTCTCCGTTTAAAAAATAGGGCATTTCTACAAGGACGAAGTGAGAATTCAGTGCAACATACCACATTGCAGAGCAAGCAGCTATAGCTAAAGCTAAACGACAGCTACCACCAAATACCTGCTATAGGAACTACCATTAAAGGTACGTTAACTTGAAATTATATAAATAACAATCCTACTTCACATACTTCTCTTATTATAATCTCTGTACCTTTTAAATACGTTTCCTACTTACAAAGCTCCAACGCTATAACGACAAACGACAGAACATCCGTCGGCTGATCTCCCCCCCCCCCCCCCGCTGTCTTCTCTAAACCCCGTCTTTGGAGCTCAGTGGTGCACAGACACAAGTTGTGACGACTGACACGCTCCCAGACGTGCGGGCGTGGTTTCTTGCCAGCGAGACGGGCATTAGTTTAATAGCACATTTCTAAACCATCCGTCCAATCTCGACACACTCACATATTTCTGCTCAATCACCGAGCCCCAGAAGTCCCTAATGAGCCTCGGTGTTTGTGTAAGATGGCTATCTAAAAACATTCCAAAAATACAGTTCAACAAAATCAAAGGAGCGAAATTGTAAATTGGTCTTCTCTTCTTCCTCGTCTGAATCCATGCTCTCTAAAGAAGCTCTCGGAGCCAGCGTTTAGGAGAGTCTCTCCGGGACCTCTCCTCGCCGACCCGGAGACAAAGGCTCCGCCGGGTCCAGACTAGACGAAGGGGGAGTCGACCTCGATGGCAAAACGCGTCCCAACTCAAAACGTGAACCGAGGCGGGGTGAGGCAACGCACGTCCAGTCATCATCCTCATCCTACACCAAAACAGAAGAAGTCACCGTCACCAGACCCACATCCCTGCCCCACTTCAAGCCAAGGGTTTTCCCTGACTTGAGAACCTTCCGTCAATGGCAAGATCTCACCACAACGAGGTCTGTTGTCAGTCCGCTCCCCGTTCCGATGCAGCGGTTGTCGTCGTCGTTCGTGGTCGTCATCGCTGCGTGCCTGTGTCCCGCCCCCTGCCCCGTCCTTACGTGCTGCGGTAGGTCTTGATGATGTCCTTGATCTGTCTCCGGCAGATGGGGCAGCAGGCGTTTGACATCTTCTTGAGCTTCAGGCCGCAGGTGTAGCAGAGACACATGTGTCCGCAGGCGTAGATGACCGTGTCCACCGCATTCTCGTAGCAGATGGAGCACTCGTCCGGCCACGCCCCCTGGGCGGCGGCGGGGGGGAAGCTGGGCGACTTGGGGAGCTTGCCGGGTGAGTCGGGGCCAGAGCCTGCTGCGGCGAGGGGGGGGGGGGAGACGGACACGAGAGACAAGGTAAGGGGGAGAGAAGTTGAGCTGAAGTTTTAAGTTTGAGGCTGGCAAGAAGTTGACCCTGGATGAGTACATATTTAAGGTGTGAAATACCATTAACCGCATGGTGAAATACCATTAACCGCGTGGTGAAATACCATTAACCGCGTGGGAAAATGAAGGCATGGCAAAGCTTTTGAGGGGGTAGTCAGCAGTGACGTTTACATTTTTACATTTAGGGCATTTAGCCCTAAATGTACGCTTTTATCCAAAGCAACTTACAATAAGTACCTTTGGTGTTAGAAAGTGAAACTTTATCGCTAGCGATACAGTAAAGATGTTCATAGAACCCAGAGCAAGTACATTTAGGAGAGGGAAGTATGGCTAGCACGTTGAGTGTCCCTAAAAAACAACCACTGTGTATTTTCTGTATTAGGTTTGAAACTCATTGAAAACATACATACAAGTGACAACCCTGGTCACTACTAGGCTTTATAACCCGACCTGAATCACCACTACGAGATCCTCAAGTGGGGAGGGACGGCCGTGGCTCCGTTCCACTAGTCTTTCCTGCTTAGGGAGGTTGTTAACCGAGTGTAATGAGCCAAAGCATCTCAGTGGCTGCGCTGATAACAGCGGTCGAGTCCTCTCGATGCTGAGGAAAGGTGCTTCAATGCTCTTTATCTCCTTAAGCAGAGGGTTCACAAGACCAGACTTTGCAAATGGAGAAGAGATAATGCTGTCAGAAATATTTGCAGAGACGCACCGTTCGGCTGTTTGTGAAAAACAACCGATCGTCGAGACAACATCCGCAGTCGCATAACGACGGAGCCCAGAGTGGGTGCGGGGAGATTCTCTGAGCCCCACGGCCGTGCGGTGCCAAGAGTCCTTTTTGTACTTTAACGCGTACTATAACGCGATCTGATTGGCCGATGGAGATCCGTCGCTGCCCAAACAGTTGAAACATTGGTTACACTTTATTTCGATAGTCCACTGTTGACACTCAACAAGCTATCAGTAGATATGCAGTTGCATGTCAACATGCATTCAACTAACTGTAAGTTAACTATAGGATGCACTATTAGTATTAACCCTAACCCTAACCCTAACCCTAACCCTACCCCTAACCCTAACCCTAACCCTAACCCTACCCCTAACCCTAACCCTAACCCTAACCCTAACACATCTACTAATAGTGCATCCTATAGTTAACTTACGGTTAGTTGAATGCATGTTAACATGCAACTGCATATCTACTGATAGCTTGTTGAGTGTCAACAGTGGACTATCAAAATAAAGTGTAACCGAATGTACTAGCTCATCATGTATGAAGGAAGGGATGTCTGATAAAAAATATTAGTAAACAGACCATTAGAACTTAATTAATCAAATTGTCATAGAAGATCATGCTTTAAGTGTAAAGAAAGGAATGAGCCTTTGAGCAGACCTGTCTTTAAGACCACGTGGACATTTATAAAAGGACCATTAATGAATGAATGAATGAATGAATGAATGAATGCCGTTCTGAGTTAAGACTGACTGGCAGCCATGAAGCAGCGAAGGACCAGAGACGGACCCCTGGGTCCCACCCGTCCCCCCGTCCCCGGGGTCCCACCCGACCCCCCGACCCCGGGGTCCCACCTGTGCCTGGACGCAGCCCTGGCCCTGGGCCGTGATGTGGTAGTCCCCGGGCAGCCGGTCCAGGGCCTGCTCCTGGTACAGCAGCCGGGTGCTCTGGTCCACCGTGAAGTTCCAGCGGGCGCCGCCCGGCGAGCTCAGCCCCACCGCGCTGGAGCCCCCCGGGCTGAAGGAGGCCGCGCCGTAGCGGGCCAGGGCCTGGAGGGCCACCACCGTGTCCTGGTGGGGGGCAGCGGGCGTCACAACCCACAACCCACACCTCCTCCTCCACACCTCCCCCACACCTCCTCCTCCACACCACCTCCCCCACTCCTCCAGGGCTGTCACACCAGTGTTCCTCATGGTTCGAGTCCCTTAATGCGTGTGAGAATGTGTCTGTGCGTGTGGGTGTTTTGGGTGGAGGTTGAGGGTGAGTGTACGTGTGTGTGTTTTGGGTGGAGGTTGAGGGTGAGTGTGCGTGGGGGTGTTTTGGGTGGAGGTTGAGGGTGAGTGTACGTGTGTGTGTTTTGGGTGGAGGTTGAGGGTGAGTGTGCGTGTGGGTGTTTTGGGTGGAGGTTGAGGGTGGGTGTACGTGTGTGTGTTTTGGGTGGAGGTTGAGGGTGGAGGTTGAGGGTGAGTGTACGTGTGGGTGTTTTGGGTGGAGGTTGAGGGTGAGTGTGCGTGTGGGTGTTTTGGGTGGAGGTGGAGGGTGAGTGTGCGTGTGGGTGTTTTGGGTGGAGGTTGAGTGTGCGTGTGGGTGGGGGTCCTCCGACCTGCGTGGAGGCGAAGCCCCCGTAGGGGTTCTGCTGCTGGAGGAGCCAGCGCGCGACGCCGGAGGCGTAGGTCAGGTCGAAGCCCGGCAGCGGGGGTCCGGAGAGGACAGCCAGCAGCACGTAGGCCGTCGTCTCCACCTCCAGGGAGTCCAGGACCTTCTGGGAGGCCTCCGCCCGCTTCCAGTGGCGCGTGGCCCCTGGCAGAGCAGAGACAGCGAGGGGCCCCCCCACACACTGAGCCTCACTGAGAGCTGGACCTCTGCAGGGAGAACTACTCTTTATATCAGCCGACTCTAAACGTGGTTCACTGCAGTAGTTCAGGGTTCACTTCATGACTGGAATATAAAGACACTAATATAAAGGCCTACGTACAGTCTTTAACACATGAACAGGATACATCTGATCCCCAATATTTCTTTAAATGAGTGTGTGCCCTGCAAATATTGAAAAGTACAGTGAATGTGGACGATCTAGTCCAGGCTAGACCCTGACTTTATGGGCGTTGTGGTGGGGTGGGGTCCGGGGCCGGACCAGCAGATACCGTCTGTGATGGACTTGTTGTGGAGGGCGGTGAGGAGGGCGGTCTTGGTCTGCTGGTCCCCCGCCAGGGAGAAGGCGTAGGAGAGGAGGGCCATGGTGTAGGTGTTCTCCAGCCCTGCCTCCACCGCCCCTCTCAGGCACTGCAGGACCCGGGGCACCATGGGGTCGGCCTGCAGGGGACCCACCAGGGGACCCACCGGGGGACAGGGGATCAGCTCTGCTGTGTGTACATATGTATACATGTGTACATACGTATGTGTGTGTGTGTCTGCTGAGGGGACGGACTCACTGCGTCCAGCTCCAGCAGGGCGGCGGTGGTGTAGGCGGTCAGAGACACCTCGTCGCTCACCCCCCCCTGAGGGACAGGAGGGAAGGAGCTCAGGTGGCACCAGAGGGTTCTGATGGTCACCTGGCGCTGAACCGCTCAGCCCAGAGTGGGCGGGGGTGCGGGTGAGCTGAGCTTCAGACGGACGCAAACACGCGTCCGCCTGGAGACTTGGAAAGGGTCCGATCTTCAGTAGATGCCCTCAAATCATTCCCAATTCACTCCGGCAATTTACGGATCATTCAAATCCGTTATTACAGATACGCGTGTTCACAGGGGTTACATTGTTTAGGTCGGAAATCTGGATTCCACATTTGATCTGGAAAAATCACATAGCTTTTGACTTTTGAGTCACTCGACTTGGAAAAAAAACGACAAATTATTATTTTCCGAGTACAGTTCTCTTTTTTACTGACCCACACGTGTCTGAACCGAAATAGACACGGCTCTCTACAAAGCAACGCGATAGCAGACATCTGGCACTCTGTCATTATGCCTGAGTTCCACCTCTACTGCTGTAGCAAGCGCCAGACATCAGGGCCATCTGGTTGGCGCTACCTGATAACAGAAGCAGGCTCGAGGATACGAGCGTAGCGCTCCTCAGACTCACGGCTGTCAGGTGTTTACATCTTCTTTGGACTAGATCAAAAGCATGTCTTCATTATTTATTTTATGTGTTATGTGTGTCGGGAATGACAGTAAATCCACAAATCCTGTTTTACCAGAGCTGGGAGGGCAGGGACCACGGGCCGCCAGCACGTCTGAGGAGAGCAGCTGGTGGTCGCACCAAGCTCCTGATACGTCTGCTGCAGTGTGGCTCTTTGGGACCGCTCCGACTTACCTTCATGCCGTTGTGGAAGAGTTTTCCAACAGATTCGATGCATCCATCTCGCCGCAGGTGTCTGAACAGCCAGGCTCTGGAGGACTCAATCTGCTTGGGGTCAATGAAGATGTACGGCCTGGCTCCACCAAAGGACTTCATCACAAAGGCAGTCAGCCTGGGACAGGGAGCGACCACACGCACCACAGAGGACACAGAGGTCAGGGAGGCAGGGGGACGGAAACCAGGGGCACGGCCTCACTGCCCGCTTTAGCTTCAGGAGGATCACCAAGGGACGCCAGCGCCTCCACACCTCCTCACCTCCTCACCTCCTCACCTCCACACCTCCTCACCTCCTCACCTCCTCACCTCCTCACCTCCACACCTCCACACCTCCACACCTCCACACCTCCTCACCTCCTCACCTCCTCACCTCCACACCTCCTCACCTCCTCACCTCCTCTCCTCCTCACCTCCTCACCTCACCTCCTCACCTCCTCACCCCCTCACCTCCACACCTCCTCACCTCCACACCTCCTCACCTCCTCCCCTCCTCACATCCTCACCTCCTCACCTCCTCTCCTCCTCACCTCCACACCTCCACACCTCCTCA
>JAOPJL010000116.1:18159966-18170067 GCA_027123545.1 Trisopterus esmarkii
GTGTGCGTGTGTGTGAGTGTGAGTGAGATAGAGAGAGAGAGAGAGAGAGAGAGAGAGAGAGAGAGAGAGAGAGAGAGAGAGATAAAGAGAGGGATTTAGCTAAGCATAAGACACAAAATGCTAAGTTAAAGTCTGTGTGTACTAACCTGTCTGATTTCTTTGCTGTCTGTAGGAAGCGCCAGCCCATCTACGTGCGCGTTAAGGAAGCACAAAAACAACAGAAAACCTCGAACCCCCTTCACTACCTCGCAGCTGCTGGCGCTGGAGCGCAAGTTCCGGCAGAAACAGTATCTGTCCATCGCGGAAAGAGCTGAGTTCTCCAACTCACTTAACTTGACGGAGACGCAGGTGAAGATCTGGTTCCAGAACAGAAGAGCGAAAGCCAAAAGACTGCAGGAGGCCGAGTTGGAAAAGTATAAATTGGCCTCCAAGCCCGTCCTGCCCGCGTTTGCGCTGCCCTTTCCCCTCGGAGGGCATCTCGGCTCTCCATCCATGTACGGACACTCCAACGCCTTCCAGCGGCCCGCCCTGCCCGTCCCGGGACTGTTCGGTGGACCGGTCACTTATGGAATGTACTACCTGTCTTAATTGGTCTTCCGAAGGGTTTATGGATGGTGGAAATACACGACCGCATAGAAAGATTTTTAGTGTATTTGGATGTTTGCATTTACCTTGCGAAAGGACAAGTGCATTTCTGAAAATATGTAGGGTGTAGAAAATCAGTTAAAAAACCAAACGAAATTTGCTCCATCCATTTATATTTCGGTCAGGCCAAATGTGTTAAGTTACGGCTACACGGGGCTTAATTAATTGAAACATAGTTCTCAGGATATTTCCACCAAGGCCTATACATGCCTTAAATATAGGCCTGCAATTGGAACCCAAAACTTACGAGGCCTAACTTCAGTCTACATTGCTACTCATGATGTGTGTTAAATCTTGTATTACATTAATGTAATAATCAACTGTAAATTAGGCCTAGTAGGCATATACCAGCAACAGAAAAGTACTTACATGGACTGAGTGCCTTATGACCAGTGTGCTTCATAGAACAGCCGACCACCAGTTTTATTACACATTGACTGGCCTACGGAAGAAATTCAGTTTTCAACAGCCTTAGTTTGGGGACTGTGTCCCGTGCAGACAGTATATTTTTTGAACGAATTCTTCTGTCTGCAAAATTAATAGAAAATAATAATAATAAATGAAATATATATTTTTTAGAAAGCATATTTAGAATCATAATTTCTTACTATCACAACGTGGCCTTGATGGGGGAGATATTTGAAGTAGCCTACTTTTGTCTAAAAGTTTCGGTGTGTAAATAAAAAGTGTTTAGCCCTTAGACGTTGCTTGGGAAACACGAATGAAAATGGTATTTATTGAATATCTCTGTATCTGTACTGTGTACATACATTCCGTATTAAAACAATCCTCAGTTGCTTGTTAAACTGATTTTACAAATGTTTTTCAAAAAATAAACAATTTAAATGTGTGAATGAGTTTTCTTCTTCCTTTAAAACCCTGAGTTATGCGAGTGTCCATTGAACCGGGCCTGAGTTAAACTAAACGTGTGGTGTGAGGCTTATTCTGGGACAATTAGGCTACTTTACATTAGTGCGCTGAGACATAGTAGGCTACTATTTGTAATTCTAAACGTTATCAACGTAGGGTTCCCTGACTAATGTTATTTTTTTAGGTCTACATTATTTTCCTGAACCTTCGTCAGATGGTATATTTGTATGTAATTGTATTTTTTGTTTTATTATAAGAATTGGATAAATACACAGCAAGTTTACTTCAGGAGTCGATAACTGCTGACGACAGGGCGAGTTTATGCGCACAAAAAACAATTCGCCTATTCGCCTCATCTTAATATCCATGACATAAAAATACTACTATAGGTCTATTCATGTTTTGGTATTAGCTTGAAAGCTGCATCAACTGATACTCATTTAATTATGAAATGTAAGACAAATAGTAATAGGCCTCCTCGCATGCTAGATTGACATGTATGTCGACCTATATGCAAAGAAAGAGTATGACATTATTCGTAATTAAACATACTACAATTGTAATACATATATATTTTTATCGGTTTCTCAATCTGCTTCACGATTTCAATGTTATTTTATCTTTGTGCTTAATCGCCCCTACGCATGTAGTCAGAGTGAAAGGAACGCTGCTCCCCATCCATGACCGTTATAATTCATACATGACGGTCACCTATAGGGGGCAGTATCAGACCTACGCTGCCCTACATAGTGGTCACCTATAGGGGGCAGTATCAGGCCTACGCTGCCCTACATAGTGGTCACCTATAGGGGGCAGTATCAGTCCTACGCTGCCCTACATAGTGGTCACCCATAGGGGGCAGTATCAGGCTTACTGTGCCGTACATGACGGTCACCCACAGGGGGCAGTATCAGCGTTACTCTGCCGTAAATGATGGTCACCCCATCGGGTACAGTATCCGGCTTACTCTGCCGTACATGACCGTAGTACATGACGGTCACCCACAGGGGGCAGTATTCAGGCTTACACTGCCGTAATCATTATAGTTCATACAATGACTGTCCCCAATATTTATAAGGCAATATCTGGCTTACTTTACATGTATAAGTATTATTATTATTATTATTATTATGCATGACTGTCACCAATAAATCCCAGTATCTGGCCTAATCTACAGTTATTATTATATTACTTATTATATATAAGTCATACATGGCGGTCACCGGTAGAGGGCGGTATATCCCCGTAACCTTTAGAGCCGGTCACCGGTAGGGGGCGGTATATCCCCGTAACCTTTAGAGCCGGTCACCGGTAGGGGGCGGTATATCCCAGCAACCTTTAGAGCGAAGAAAAGCGACTTCCGCAGTTGCGCAGTTCCGCAGAAGACTCCCTATCGCTTCGAGGTAAGACCTTAGAGGAGACGGCGAAGTACAATTCAGTGAATGTGTCTTAAAACGGGGTCGTTTATGCATCGTACATGTCTGCACGGGGTATGCTACGCAAAATATATATACGTCTGCTCCGTTTAACACGGACCGGCGGGGCGGGAGGGCAGAGTGTACCCTGACCTTGGCTCCCTGCAGCCGGGCTGGCCTCGTTAGCCTGACCGCAGACAGCTCCGGGAGATGACGTCCCCGTCCTGGCTGTCAGAAGAGGGGTTACCTGCCTTCTAACCAGACGGAGCTGGCGTTCGATGTGCAATTATGTCCTGTTCCGATCCCGGCTGGCGGTTAACGCGGTTAACGCGGTTAACGCCATCCGGGATCGGCGCTAACTTCCAACCATTCACCGCAAACATGTGTGAAGTTATTGATGCGGTGTTTGTGCTATATGTCTGGGGGGTGACCCTTAACTTAACGTGATCTGCCAAACAGAAACGAATGTCTTGACCGAATTGTCTGAAATGAATCTCCGTCTCGTTTGGGGTAGATCACAACAATGGCAGGTCGCAGAGTAGCCCTGAAGGCCCTCGACTGGGTGTCGTTCGCCGAGCGCATCCCGGCCAACCAGAGGAGCATGTTCAACGCCCTGAAGACGCGCAGCGACGCCATCTCCTCCAAGTGAGTGCCTGCCGGTGCAATTTGATACAAACACCCTGCTGTAATATTCGACTGCAGATGTATGATCATTGTAAACGCAGACTTCACCTGATTGTACATGTGTCTTCTTCTTACTAGGCTGAATTCTCTGCCACCCACCCCGGCCGTCATCGACTGGAGCTACTACAAGACTGCCGTGGCCAAGGCTGGCATGGTGGACGAGTTTGAGAAGAAGGTGAACTGTGCTGGGTTTACTATCAACTCATTACACATTTGTTTAAACCTTGAGTGCGATGTTTCGTGGTAACTCATTACTCACTCATTCATACTGCGATGTCTTCCTTCATCCCCACAGTTCAAGGCTCTGCAGATCCCTGAGGCGTCCGACACCCAGACCAGTGTAATCAACGCACAGGAAGCTGAGTCTGTAAGTCCGACCCAAAGGAGTGTTTCCAGTTTGTATCGATGCCGGTGAGGCCAGATTCACCAGTGCACACAAACATAGGAGTGCAGACATGGACGCATCACGCGTGTGTTTCATCCTGTCGACCATAATACGCCGCCTCCCTGCGGCATTGTCTCATTATAAGATTCTTTCTCTCACAGTGTGAGTAACCGTGAGAAAGACTAAGGCTACTAATGACGATCACTGGTGGCTTACTTTACAAGCTCTAGTGCTTGTGTTATGTATGGCATTGATGTCATGTGACAAGCCAGCCTAAATAGAATCTGTTTAATCTTAAATTGCCTTTCCAAAATGAATACATTATGAATCTATTGAATTAATCTCTGGCTAATTGATTTCTAAAAAGATGGTTGACATATTGCCGTAACAAAAAACCTTAGACATTGGATGGCACATGACAAACCTGTTTTCTTCCTATTCGGGCCTACCTTTAAATAAGGACCACTCACATGCCTATCTGTAGACTTTACCCAAAGCCCTGCTCTGCTCTAAGAGTTCTACAGCTGCCAAAGCGAGTGGAGTGGTTCAGATGAAAACCTGACATTGGTCAAGCAAAATAGATCATTTCAGGCTTCTCATATTTGTTAGGGTTTATGAAAGAATAAAACAATTATCATAGGGCTGCCTGAATCTGAGCTGGCAGAGACCACTGCTGCAGAATTGTTTTTTGTCAACTGATAACTTTTACTTTTTAATTTCTGTGATTGTGGGTGATGGATCGCCACAAAAGGAAAATAACTTTATTTATTTTTCTATTGATGTGTATTAAATAACCAATGCATTATTATTAGAAGGTAGAGCTTTTAGGCAGCTCTTGGTCTTTAAACCTTACAAAAATGGCTGAATATGTTCATTAATTAAACACTTAGAATAGGAGCCACATCCTGTGGAGAACCCTAGAACATTTAGGACATTGTTTTATTATTATTATTATGGAAAGAAAGTTTCAAAGGGATACCAAAGTTTTTGAACAATGTTCTTATATCCGAATAAAAAGTAACGATGGGGTATCTGGCTTTCGCATGCTTGGACAGGACATCTTGATGATTCTGTGATCTTGACTGAAGCGTTGACGTAAAGCATTCTAGGACTGAGGGATGGCTTGCACCTTCACATGTATTTTTGTATTTAATCACTGGGATATTCTGATCAATTGGAACCTTACTTGCAGTTTGCAAATATGCAGGCATAACATCCTTATTTTTTTTCATTTCATTAAACTAATCGAATTGACATTTGAATTCTGATCCAACAAACTAATATTGAATGTTGTGCTCAGTACTACAGATATTTTAAATTCACTGAACAAGGTTAATTTTATTTGTGGTTGCCTAGTTTATCTTCTGTGAAATGATAAACTATATATTTAATCTCAACAGAACACCCAGGCATTGTCCTACGTTGAAGAATCCAAGGCCCGCATTGCTGCGTATGAGGCACAGGTAATATTTTACATTGTACCCATAAATTCATCCTTGCAATGTACATTCATGTTTAATAATGTGAATACCCTGGTCACCTGACAACCAATTATCAAGGTAAACAACTGTGTATGAATGTGTCCATATGCTTGCTCTTTGTTTCCCTCAGCTGGACAAGTTCAACAACATGATTCCCTTCGACCAAATGACTATCGAGGATCTCAATGATACTTTCCCAGAGACCAAACTGGACAAGGTCAAGTATCCCTACTGGCCCCACAAGCCCATTGCTGAGCTGTAATCGTACCCACCTGAAACCTCTCTCAATAAATATGTATTTTAAATGTTCATTTTCTCTTTCTTTCCTTTACACCGCTACGAATATGACACGTTGCTGAGTCACTACAGTGAATGCATACCTGACCTCGAGATTATGTTGTAGACCGGCCGGCACATTTAAGTGCTATAATTATCTTCTGCCACCAGGGGGCGGTATGGGCCCACTTTCTAATTATAATGAACAGATTTACTTACAAGTGATTCGATTTTGACCTACAGTTAATCCGTGTCTGGTTGTACTACATCAGTTAAAAACTGTCATGATGCCAAGTAAATGGTGCAATGTTGGTCATTGGTAATATTCCATTGGTCATTGCACATTGGTCAATGTGCAATAAAATAAGACTCTGGCCCTACAATAAAATATTTTATAACCTATAGGGGTTCCTGTTTTACATCGTTTTTATTTTTAAATCCAAGTCGTTTAAATCTACTTTTTCACTTCAAGACAAGATGTATGTTGTTACATACAACGTACAATGTTTACATCAGTGGCTGGTGTACCAGTATGGGACACGACCAAGCTAGGGGTGACATCATCGACGTGTTTACCAATACGCCCTTTTCTCCATTTCTATAATAACCATTTGTGGTATAAATTGATTAGTTAAATACAGTTTATATTATTATACGAGTACGGTCAATATATTATCCTTATCTCTTCTAGGCTTCTTCCCTAAAATATAGAAAATATAACAGTATTAGAATCGGACTATGACCAACCAATCACGGAGCAACGCATTGTCGTCCAATGATCATCGGACAATGCTCATATTTACATAAAAGTAGGCGTACTCTCTGGCTGCGGTCCCCATCGCTCTACTGCCATTGGCTTACGGTGTTGCGGTGTACGTGACCTGATTGGACAGCGTTCCCCACTGCTGTTCGTGAGTGAGAGATGATTTCCGCTAGCCGTTGTTTGACATTAACGATTGACGGGAGTACCCCCAGTTTAGGTAAGGTTAACAAGCTTTTACATGTTCTATATTTGCAAACCCCCCCACAAAACGGCACTATTTAAAGACGCCCGGCGTCGGGTGGGCCACCGGGGCGAATGACATGTATTTGTATTCCAGTGTGGAGTGAACCAGACAGTATTACCATGCCGTGTACGCTGCCCTGGACTGGTTGGTTCGGTGGAGGTCAAAGGGAAAACCCGATACGAAATCTTATGTACTGTATTGGTCGTTCGGTGACACTACATAACAGTAAATAATCTTCATGAGCTATGGGTATGCAGAGACAGTTTGGTTGGCCTCACCGGGGGGGGAGCCCTGTTCCCGTTAGCCGGGACCGCCGGGATGGTGGAGGAATAACCCCGGTGATGTGATGTTCCCCATCCCGTGAACCGGCGTTCAGATTCGTTTAATCCCATTGTCTTCCAGTGATTCCCAACGACGTGTCACGTTATCTACCATACTGCCATTGAAACATGACGCATATGCGATCCGGACACGCACATACACACACATATACACACACACACATATACACACACACGCCCACACACACCTATGGGTGTCCCTACGGTAAAACTGCACTATATATATGTAGTCAGCGGTGTGTTTGTAATCCGTACTGCGTCAAAACAATCCGCTGCTTCCCTGACGCCAAGAATTGTCCCGAAAGGAGGAGTTCATTGGAAGTGAACGCTGGACACCAGCGAAGTCATGCGTTAAGGGTCTGTAGTGTAACGCCCGGAATGGTGCAAATATGACAACCTATATTATGCTGGAGAAATATGAGCTGAGGGTCGTCCTCGTCCCCAAGTCACCAAAGTAGTCGTAAGTGACGTGGGTATTACCCTACACCCCGAGTACCCGGTCTTGGACCACTGACAACCTTGAATAGGCTTTTCTGAAAGCGTGTTCAAACGTCTCTTCTGTGGCAATATCTTTCATGTTGTTTTGATTCTGCAACATACATTCCAACTGGCAATGGTACAATGTTATCTAAGTCATCTCACGTAATATGCATGAAGCTGCAATAATACACGCCTTAATGTGTTTGCCAATGTGCATGCCAATGTGAAAGCACATATCGTGCAAGGACAGTTATCTTAACTGCGGGCATCCTTGGAGGCTAGTCTTTGGTGTTCTGGTGTGTGCTGCTGCCCCAAGTGAAAACAGGCCCGTCTGTGAGGCCGAGGGCCTGGGGTAGACTGGAGCTATCAACACTAGCGTCATTGTGTGTGGAGAACAATAGGAATCAGCATGCATTGAGGGAGAGTGGTGTATGGGTAAGGGGGTTAAACCCTGGCAGGAGTGGGGCTGGCAGCTCAGCTCACAGAGAAAGCTGACAGGCTGCTGTTGTTGTTGTAACCATGTCATTACTATGTGTGATACTGCGTATAGATGGAGAGTAGCATGCATACTGAAGCAGTCCAGCATGGCAAGTGGTTTGATGTGCCTAGTATCCTTCAATTGGTACAAGGGCAAATTGCAATGTGCTATTTAAAATGTGTCATCTGTAAATAAGAGGTTGATGCATTCAGAATTGCAGAACAACAGCTCCTAATATTCCTACAATATAGTGATCACTCGCTCATGAGTCAGATAATATGTAATTTATTATGAGGTACCCTACAATATAGGGGTAATGTTATCCTGAACTGGAGGTAGGAAATACAAACATATGCTTAATTAGACCTATTATACATCTGATATTAAACTTCTGTTGATCAAGCCAGAAAAAAATCTAAAAACATTAAAGTTGATTAGGCAAGTGACCAGGTGGTGAATTAACGTTCAAATAAACCTAAATGTAACCAGTAAAGTGGGAGGTGCGAGGTGTTCAGAAAAGAGCATCTTTATGATACATCTTGTCACCTAATTAACCGTCTTATCACCTATTTAACCGTCTTGTCACCTATTTAACCGTCTTGTCACCTATTTAACCGTCTTGTCACCTATTTAACCGTCTTGTCACCCATTGCCAGCATTACCACTGGCCTAACCAGAATAGTCTCATTGAAGCTCTGTAGTTGCGTCCTGATTGGTTGGTTTTCAGAGACAGGCTTGTTGCTTGTAATATGACACTCCCTTGCTCTTGCCTGATTTAATTTCAACCAGGCAGTAGTATGCCTGCCCTTAGGTCATTTTGTGTGCCACAGTGAGACATAGATTTCACAATAGACATTATATTAAATACGTTTCAGGAGACTATGTCATCTCTGGGTTAGACATAGATTTGACAATCAATGTTGATATGCTCTGTAAAAGCTAGGAACATCATAAACACAAAGTGGCTCATTGTGAGTTGTCGATGGTTGTACATTTTATACGGCTACACACATGAATCTAGTTCAAAACAGGATTTTTCTTTGCCTATAATCATTGTAATGCATTGAATGAGCTGCTGATGATAATGGCTGATGGGCTAGGCTACATCTCACCCACTTTGGTTGACCTACGGATTACTTTAGCTTTCATTGCAACAAAGTAGTAGCATTGATGTTACAATATGAATACAAATAGTATATTGCGTAGCCCATAGCCTATAAAAAATGATATATATATATATATATATATATATATATATCATTTTTTTTTTTTTAAGCACTTATGTGTGTAAACATACCGCACTGAAGCCATTTCATGTATCTGAAACAATACCAAGTATGAGAGCAATGCATTATAAATACATTTACTGGTAACTTTAAGTGACTGACTGACCAACGCACATCTGGTGTGCCTAATAAAAGTAATCTGCTAGATCTATGACTAATTTAATGCTTTAACAACCACATAGCTGTCTTCTGTGTTCAATTGTGAGATTAAAATATATAAATATTTACTTTCTGGGACAAATAAAAGTGTTGTTGGCCTTTGCATTTCAGTCTACCAAAATGAGACATGTGCTCTGTATTACATCCTCAAACTATCCAGTCCCAGCTTTGTGTTGGTGTTGTTCCAGTGTTTTAGCCTGCTGTATGAATAAACCCACTACACAGACCGAAGCCAGCAGAGGCTGCTTGGGGCTGTGCTCATGCTCATCGGGTGAGCATTTGCGGGTTTGTGGACTTTGTGCACATGCTGATCGTCTGAGCATTTGTGGGTTTGCTCTGGGGTGACGTTGACGTCGTGGGGTTTTGCGTTGTCTTCCAGAGGCCGTTGATGGACCATCCGTATGAAGAGGCGAGGTCAGAATGGGTCAGCGAGCCTCGGAACCAGAGGTCCAAGGAGACGCCTCCGAGGTACGCACACACACACGCACACACACACACACACGCACAGGCACGACCACACACGCACGCACGCACGCACGCACGCACGCACGCACGCACGCACGCACGCACGCACGCACACATGCACGACCACAC
>JAOPJL010000116.1:18268283-18279327 GCA_027123545.1 Trisopterus esmarkii
CCCCCCCCCCCCCCCCCCCCCCCCCACGGGCGCGGATAAGAGCCGGTGGTGGGGTGGGGGTTTTAAAATGGCAGGTGTTTATACATACCTTTGCGGCCTCAGAGATGGACGGGCACCCTCCATAGAAAGGTTGAGTAATCCGAAAAACATTCCCTTGTTTTGGATCGGGAATTATTCATTAAAAAAGTAGTAAAGAGAAGAAAAACAAAAATGTATATGAAGTATCTGGACTGTGGTGGCACCCACGGGCCACATGCTTGTTTAAACCATGCAAAATCCCTTTGGCAGCAGTAGCAATGAGTTCAGGTCATGAGGGTCATCCCAGTCCTCAATCTTCAGAGCTTTGCTGCAAACACAAGAAAATACATTTAATCTCCAAACTCTGGATTCACCACTACGCAATTAAAATCACATTTAAAAATAACAACAGGCAGGCAAAACTCTACAAGATCCAGGATTAAACCCGCATAATGGGTGGTTAACAGAAAACATTTAAAAAACAGGTTTGGACGATTATTAGTGCCTGACGAAATGTAGAATTGTGCCAGAGAAAGTTCATGCGGCCAAGGTTCGCCTCGCTAGTAAAACAAGCCCTGTTGGTTGTTGACACTACAGGTTTTCCACAGCCTCACCTAAAGTTGCGAGAAAGAATTTGGCCTACCCCTCTGTCCAAGCCCTAGCAAAACACATTTTGACTGATAGTATTCCACAGTAAAGGTGGAACCAGCCTTTTTTTCCTCCAGTTTAGCATTTATTACAGTTTTTACCTCTGTATTCAGTGTCCAGTGCTATAACGAGCAAAGCTGTGGAAAACAAAAGTGGCAGTATCAGAGCTCAGTGAAAAGGTTAGGACTGCTGAGAGTAATCTTTAGAAGCAGCCTTCAAAGCAGGGACTCCCCACGACCACAAGACCTTTTGGGTACAAAAAGGGGGTCGATGGGAGATTCCGTAAAATGACAGCGTAGTGTGGTAGTGGATAGTGTTGTTAAAAAACCCTGGTTTCTGGTGACTTATAAAAAGGTAACAAACTCAGCAATGAAAGCATGAGGAGGACTTGAGTATAACCAGGCTAGGCTATCTAAAACAAACTATGCAGGACATTACCTTTAAAGGCTCTACTCTACGACCTTGCTCTTAAACAATATCTGAAATATAGTAAACCATCTCTAAAGGATAAATTGCACTAAAATGCATCTGCTGTTTCTAGCCTCTTCACAACTATTAAGGAGAGCACATAAGCTTTACGTCACAGGCCGGCCAAGCAGGCAGAAACATCCCCATCCTACCTTGGCATCCACATTTTTTCTCCACACAATCACTCTATGCACTCGTTTGTTCTAAATAGAGAATCTGCGAGAGATAAACAAGATCTGCTCAACAGCCATCTTTAAAACAGCCCACCTTCAGGCTCACACTCAACCTACAAGTTATATTTACCCGCTACTAAGTGTTGGCCAAGGCGGAAAATCAATGACAACACAAGCCATCTACACTATGAAAAAGCACAACATTGTTAAGGGGTTTCAGGGCATTGGGTCAAGCAACCAGAAATGCATTCGTAGTTCTATCATTTGGAGTCAATGGCTTGAATATAAATTTTGCATGTTGCACATTATGCATAAATCATGTACGTTGTACATGTTATGTTGTACAAGCATGTTGCATAATAAAAGAGCAGAAGGCCTAAATCAATCCGTAATAGTGAACATTTTAACCTTAGACAATTGCATTTGAGATCCTATTATGCCATTAATTATGTAATTACAGTGTTGTAGATTATTACCGTATATACTACTTCAGATTTGTCAAACTAAGTGTCAGTATAATGATGCTTTAGAAGGTAAACAAAGTAAAGGTATCTCATATCTCAAGTAACCATATATTTATTTACGGATAACAGTGATGAAAGTATAGTAGGCAAACATTTTGTGTCTGATTGATCGGTTTCCTGCCTTTTTTGGACTATAACTCAGGGTTTAGGGTTGAGGATTTCTGTAATAGTCTAACATGGGAAAACTAGACAACTTTGGCTAGGTATCACACCAAAGGATAAGGATAGGTCATGACTTGAATATAAACAAGGGCCAACTAGTAACAAGACAACTTCAGCTATGCTGCTAACACCCCACAGGATAAGGACAGATAGTGTCTGTGATAGTCAAACATTAAGTAACGTTAGCTACAACAACATTGGCTAGGTAACAAACCCACAAGATAAGGATAGGTCATGTGTGTAATAGACATGGAGTAACTCTTTACTTTGTCCAGGTATCACCAAACATGACAAGGATAGGTCACGTATGTAATAGACATGGAGTAACTCTTTACTTTGCCCAGGTAACACCAAACATGATAAGGACAGTTTGTGTATACATGGAGTAACTCTTTACTCTATCCAGGTAACACCACACATGATCAGGTCATGTATGTTATATACATGGTCACATGGAGTAACTCTTGACCTTGTCCAGGTAACACCACACATGCTCAGGAGAGGTCATGTATGTTATATACATGGTCACATGGAGTAACTCTTTACTTTGTCCAGGTAACACCAAACATGATCAGGACAGGCCATGCATGTTATATACATGGTCACATTGAGTAACTGTTTACTTTGTCCAGGTAACACCAAACATGATCAGGACAGGTCATGTATGTTATATACATGGTCACATGGAGTAACTCTTTACTTTGTCCAGGTAACACCAAACATGCTCAGGACAGGTCATGTATGTTATATACATGGTCACATGGAGTAACTCTTTACTTTGTCCAGGTAACACCAAGCATGATCAGGACAGGTCATGCCTGTCACAAACCAGCGAAAGGGATTATCGACACACGGCGCCAGTTTCTGAGAAGTCAGGTCACCGACTGAGATTAGCTGATTTTGCGTAACACGGATTTGAACAGACAAGAGCAGTACATCAACCGTGTGGCTAGTGCAAATAATGTGCCAAATGACGCCTACAACACCACCGATACTGCCAGTTGTCAGTAGCGGTTACGTTAGCTGCCCGGTTTGTTGAGCCCCAGTAGCTTCGCTTCTCATGAAAGCACATTTTTAGGGGTTGTCTGCATCCCAACGTCCCCAACAGCAAGTTTTCAAATCGAGTCGTTAAATTACAATCTGTAAACCAAAAAAAGGGTTAACCTATAAGGCTGTCTCAAACGGGAGATTACACAGCGATACGGACCGACGTCCGCTTCGGAGCCAAACGCCAGAAATGCTATGTGGCTACAACCGCTAACGTTTGCCTTTGCTAACAAGTTAGCCCCAGTAGCTAAATACGTTTTCAGCGAATTATTCATCTCACGGGGTTGGGGGGGGGGGGACGCGGCGTAATAACGACTCGGTTCCGGGGGTGAAAACGGGGGAAAATAACACCAATGTCACCACGCATTGCCTTGTCTGTGATCACCGTGGAGGGCCGTGGGGCTTCCTCCGGGGAGTACACATCCACCAGTGACAGAGCAACGAGCCCTCCTCGGCCGGCCGGCGGGCGGGCGGGCCGGCGGGCGGGCGGGCAGAGCGGAGTGTGGAGGGGCAGCAGCAGCAGCAGCAGCAGGCCCGAGCGGAGCAGCTGTCAGACGTGGAGCCCCGTCCCGACCACGGGCGGCTCGCAACCGGGCGGGGGGGACGCGCTCCTGCCGCAGCCCGTCGTGCGTAATACACGTCGAGCACGTCGTCGGGTTCGCTTCGTTTTATTTACCAGAAGGGACGACTGTTCGCTGTTGTTGTGATTATTCTCTTGATCGTAACGAGAGGCGATCACCGTGATCCCCCTTTTTTTTTAACACAGTGGCACGGCGATGGAAGCGCCATATCTCCCGTTTCCTTCCGTCTTCCGTGGCCGAATAAGAGTGGAGGAAAAAGAAAACATTGTGAAAACAGCGGCCATTCCGAAACTGAACAAAAGAGTGCGTTCTCACGCCGTCAGAATGCACCGCCGCCTCCCGCACCGGGTGATAAGGTGGATGAATGTCGTGTCCATAACCTGCTGAATTAAAACGGAGCTCGACGCGGCGGGGAAACACTCGATGGTATCTATAAATGTAATGTTTTACCTTCAGAGGTGTGACTCCGCCATCCTTGCTTCCTCCTTTTTCCTACACTGCCGCGGCTCCTGTACCCTCCCCTACCATCAGATTGCGTCACTCGCACGCCTAACCAATGTATCACGAGACCTTCTGCAATTGGGATTTTTTTTTTATTTTTACAATTTTACATTTAATGTATAGGATTCGTGCACGCAATATGGGTGTCAACTTTGAAACACTAGGAAACGGTAGCTACAACCCCGAATCCCAAACCCATTAAAATTGGGTAACTCATACGTTCTCATCACATTGTATGTGATTTGGGGCTGTTTTCCTACAGAAAATTAACTCATACATTTTCTCACATTTGGAACCAATGCGTGAATTTGGTTTTCCTTAAAGAAAATCAACTCACAATGTTTCTGTAGTCTATGCTTCCTCGTTAAGAGTTATTGATTCTTACCTGGTCAGTTAGTGCTGTATCTTCCCTGGCATAATGGCATTATATGTGTTTTGCAGGTCTATCAGTTACCTTACTGCAATTTGAAATAGTTGTTGAATACTAAAGCCATTTTATACCAACTCTAGGCTACTGTGCCAGTATGATGTAGGCCTAAGGGTATGTTGCTTTATATGCGTATCTTAAAGTACCAAGGTACTGGTGACCCTCCCAATGAGCCAATAATGGATGGCAAAAAAAATATATATATAAACTGAACATCTACAATAATCACCGTTACCTATTTGTATATGGACCAACAAAGTCGACAGATTAAGTGCCTTATGATAAGAGTGGCGTGAATAACCTGCAATTAAATATCAATCAGTCCCATATGAAATATTAAAACCCATTTTTTTAAACCATCATCATCAACTCTTTCAGGGTTTTACTCTATTTTACGTTTTCTGCTAATTTGAAAAGCCCTAATGAACTCCGTGTATCATCATCTATTGCCTGTAGATGGCAGTACAGTCAAACACGACTGAGCAGATCCCAGAAGAAGGAGGGTCCGATTGACGGAAGTGTTGGCTTGACAACCTTGACAACGCTTTATATCTGCTAAACAGGTAAGATAACACATTGTATTCATAGTTCAAATGTAAAATGATAGGACGGTTTTAAGTATTTCTTCAGTGAACGGGGTCATTTTCCCACCGTTGTCACATTCAATCGCAGTGATCCAGCATGAGCAAATTCGGTGCATCGCTTTATCTTTTACATCAGCATTGAAAGCACAATAAATTATCACATTTTAAAGTACCTTTGATGATAGATCGTGTTGTCCGAATTGTGGTGATGTTAATTTGTCATGCCGACCTTCAGCAATTTGCGCCACACGGGAGACAAAATGCCTGAAGTCAAGTCCATATTCAGAGAGGTTTTACCCAAACAAGGTAAGTAGCTGTAATAACAGCCTGTAATGATATTAGTGGACTCTGTCAACATGTCTAACTGTGTTATACTCAAGTATTGTATATTACTAGTAGTGTAGCCTACCTGTAGGCCTAAACTACAGTTATATAAAGAAGTAACATTGGAATTATCAATTGACGATCTGCAGCACATAAAATGGGGATTGAGCTGAAAGGTTATTGGTTCAAAGACTGCGGAATGCCACTTACCTGTGGGCCCATGCTTCTACAATTCAGCGTTTAGTCACTTTAGTGAGAAATTACTTAATTACTGAATGGAAAATAAAACCAACTGTGCGAATCTAACCTATGTTTTTGGCATACTACAAATACGTAAATAGATAGACGATCCAAAAGGATAGGATCTCAATGTGTTAATTACCAACCATATTATTTTGCTCATCTGCAGGGCAGCTCGCCATGGAGGACGTGCCTACCTTGGTGCTCTGCAAGCCCAAGCTGCTCCCTCTCAAGTCGGTCACGCTGGAGAAACTGGAAAAGATGCAGTTGGAGGCTCAAGAAGCCATCAAGCAGCAGGAATTGGCATCCAGGCAGACGCTGTAGACCCCTACTGGCCTGAACTGTATCGAATGAAAGGTGGACGGCAAAACCTGCCAGGCTATTTTTAGTGGATTGTACCCGACTGTAATTAGTGACCTTGTTACATGAAGCTTACCAAGGACCCTGCATCTAAGCTATTCCAGGAAAACGAGTCTTTACACTAATTTGAGACAAGTTGTTATTTAATGAGGGCTTGCTTGATTGACTCATGTTTTGCTTGTTACTTTTAATGCAAGACAATTGTACTATTATAAATCTGTCACGTTTGTGTGTTTTATGTAATTTTGTATCTGTATGGTGGTGCACACATGAGTAAAGAATAAATATTATTATTTGTTATTTGTTCTTGGCTCTTTGGTTGGTGTTCACACATGGGCAAACACATTGGTTATGTTGTATCAATTTATTGAACAAATAAGAAGCTGGACTTGACTTGGTACAATTCACACACCAGTATTCCCCAAATATAAAAATAGACACTCTGGACACTTTTTTTGGAATTCTTCCCAACTAACCTTTTTTTCCTCCAAACCGTGCTCGGTTATAACGTTGTTGCGTTGAAACTAGCGTTGTAGGATTTAAGGAGTAGAGGGAAAATGATAAAGCAAGCGTTGCAATGAAGCAGCAGCCAGTAGAGGGCGGTATTGCTTTAAAGAAATAAGCCCCCCAACACCCCTTATACAGCTCTTTAAACAAACAGGAATTTCTGTACAAACAATGCTTTTAGAAAATGAGTGGGAGTGAAATCAATGCTTTACAAAACGACATGGAATGACATGAACTCCGGTGTGGCACTTTATGGGTTAGCTTACATATTAGGTATATAATTATATTGAAAACATGTGTAGGAAAAGTTCTTAAAAAGGTCTTCAGCTTCAATAGAAAGTGCCTTTTTTTACCCTCACCTCCATTTTCTGAAATTAACACTCAACAGTAAGGAAGTCCATGTTTTTCTAACCAACCATTATGACAAAATATGTTTTAAGAGATAGGTAGCTTTTATCTGCTCTTTTTTGGGGGGAAATCTGGCACAAAACAGGGTCTTCAGAAGCTGTCAAGCTTCAGGCATCCTCCGTCTCCCTCGCTCACAAATCTTTTACGGCCCCTGAAGGAAAACAGACAAATACAATCTTTAGTTGATTTGGTTTAAAGCTAGGATAGGCTATTTATTTTAGAAGCATTTTTCGTCACATTTGTTAAATTGCCAGCTATCAACAACTCGATGCACTCACAAAAAAAAGTATATCCCGTATCTGTGGCAGGGCTGTATAAGCCGGTTCAATCATTTCATTCGGCCTGAATGAAATGATTGGATGGCCAACCTGTCAGCAACCTACCCACCCTGCTATCTGCACACACTGTGCCAGTGAACTGACTGTGCATGGCCAGAGTCGTCCACAAGGCTACGCAATCCTGATGCTAACGCTAGCGAGCTAGTCATGTGTTTTGGGGGAGTGGCTTTGGAAGGAGGCCTAAAGTGAGGGGGTGGGATTTTTTTTTCAGTTGGATACTTCAGAAATCTAGTTTACCCTGGCCTACCCTAGATTTAGGCAGATGATTTAAATATTCAGATGCAATGTAAAGATTGCCCTCGTATGGTTTGCCCAGCGAATACAGGCAATGCGTACTTACCGACAGGGGCAAATGTCCCTTAGGTTTTTATCGATGACACCTGCACTGAAACTCTTGTCAACAAACAGCTCCAAGATGAAGTACGCCCGGGGCACGTCTATGTTGATTTCGGCAATGTCCATGTACACTCTTTCATAACCCTGTGGGGATCACATTATTGTCAGATCAATGTATCCTGCACGACAAGATGGAGGCCAACAGGCAAATGGCCATTCTCTGCAGTAGTTAGTACTTTGTGGTTCACAAGGTGGCCACTGGGTGGCGCCTTACCCTTCTCATCTGGTCCACTGTTATGACCGTGGACACCCAGAGACGTTTCAGCAACAGCAGAACCATTTTGAACGTCTTCTCTCCTTTGGACTCCAGGACCATGACTAGTGCCTTTTAAAATTCGGATTAGCAATATTAATTGGTTTCATCATCCACAATGTTTGAGAGCAGGTTTCATTTCCTGTAATCCTGTACATGGTGAGCAACATTATCTATGTAGGTTTATTTATCTACAAGTGCGCATGGCTTTGTGCACTGCTTGGCAGTTACCTCGTAGACAAACTCATGGTGGAAGTGTGGCACCTCCAGCTCTCTCAGGCATCTCTCGGCCTCCTTGCCGTCCCCAGACAAGAGATACTCCTTCAGCAGCAGGTTCATCTGATAGCACAGAACCACCAGGATGAAAAACATACTCCTACTTCCGCATTATAAATCAGTAGTAGTAGTCATTTGCATACATCCAGTACATTAAACTTTTTTTTTTCCAATTGTTGTTATTTCTCTCACAACGAATGGCAAGGACAATCTTTAAGTAAAGTAAACAAATATATAGACATACCTTCATATAGGCATGCATAGATTCCCCATAAAATATGTGTGAGGGTATGTGAACAGTTTTGGCTTAAAATCTTAAAAAGAGAGCTCTAGGAGGGGTGACGTGCTATCCCCATGATTAAGGCCCACGACAACTTTAGGATTCTTTTTCTTTTTCAGTTTATACGAGTTTCATTACCATTAACACCAGTTTTCTTATGCAGTACACCATTATATTATTAATGGTGACAAAGTAGTATAGATTACCATGTTGAAGAGCATGGATAACACCCTTAAAAACACAAAAACAAACTATTTGTTTGGCTTGGTAGGCCATGTTTGGACAGCAGCAACAACAATTTTCTTATAGTGCCTCAAAATCTGTTTGACTGCCATGTCCTTTTAGGGAGTAAGTTGTCCTACGACCTCACCTCTTTGACAAGCTCTGTGACGGCTCTCTGGCCCCCGCCCGAGCCCCAAAGGTTGTCTATGCGGAGACCCCCCATGCTCATCCTCAGCAGCACTGCTGCACGGTCCAGTGCTGCCCTGGAGAAAGGGAGACAACACCTCAGTGAGTTAATGACCCTTGTCCCAAGCTAGGACCAGTTTTACAGGTTGATTCTTCTTTAAGGCCCCATCCACACAGGCGAAAACGATCTCTCCCCCTCCGCTTTCCTTCGATGCGTTTCAGGAATATCTCCGTAAAGACGGACTCATTGCGAAAACGCATCAAGCTGTAGAAACCCTTTAGTACATATTCAAAGCCACTGTGTGGCGCTGGTTCTCCACAAAGAAAAGTAGAGCGCATCAAGCCTGCGGGCATCAAGCCTGCGCATTGTATACAAACATACAGTCGAGGAGGAGCAAGCAGTTGTTAAACCTTTTAAATTGAGCAGAAAGACTTTTTGATGTACAGTTAGTAATTACATTTGCCAAGGGGCTGTATTTTAAGCTACAAAAATAATATAAATCAAATAATGAAAAAATAAATTCAACACAACTCTAACGTCGCCCAGCTGGTCGGGGGGGGCGATGACGTTATCGTTTGCGTTTCAGGTGTCCACACGAATCCTGACATGAAAACCCATAACAGTAGGTCCGTTTTTATCTTATCAACCCTGGGACCTGGTTTCAGAAAAGTGATTCGTCTGGACAGTCGGCCCAAACACGCAAGACTCGTTTTCACCAAAAAATGTCGTTCCGTGTGGACGGGGCCTGAATCTGCCTTTGTAAACTACACTGTGGAGCTTGGTAAATAGAGGAACCACATGTCAATCATAACTTGAACCACGTAGTAAGAATATAGAATAAAGCCAAATCCGGCCTTTGTTACCACAAGTAAATGACACACTTTACATCGCCCTACACATGTTTCAATGTGATAAACATTATCTTGAACCTAGTAGAATGGATCAATACAATGTGAACTGTGTGATTATATCCTTTTATATTGCCCAGTCCTTATCTCTATCTGCACAGGGCTGAGAAAGTCACGGTGTACTCTGGGCCTCCCATCATTAATTTAACCGTTACCATGGTCCCCTCCCAGAAGCAAAATCTGATAAGGTCAACTGAAGAAGAATACAACTTGTACACAGAGACATAACAACACACCTTGCATGTACACAGTCGACTTTGCCTTTGTAGCCCTCGACGTAACTCTTGGACAGAATCTGATCTTTCACAGCACGCGCAATAAACTGGCCGACCATCTGTTGAAAAAAAAAACACAAATCAAAAAGAACGTTTTAGAAACAATTAAACAAAATTCTACCAGCAACACCTGGGCGAGGAGCAGAGCCATCCGAGGACATGGTTCTGGCCATTCTGGTTTCTCATGAACCTTCATGTCACACGAATCTGAGCAGAGTGATGAGAACCCCTGCAGCTTGTGTTTCAGGTAATCAGACAAGGAATGTGACAAGGTAGCCAATGGGGTTTATTGCATGGTTCAATAAAACACTAAAAACCTGAGCCCATCCAGGGGCTCATGTGAAAAATCCCTTGAAAGTTAACTCAGTCGCAGCCAGTAGCAGGCGTGCCATTGCGAAAGGGCTGCGGTCGTCGAGACCGTTGTTTCACGCGTTCATGTGTTTACGTTTAACAGTTGCGTTCACGCATGGCTGCATGATTTTGTTTTCGGAGGGAAACAAAATAGTGCACGATTAGCTTTTTTCTCAGCAGGACAAAAGCCTGCGCAGGCCTTATCCATGATCCTACAAAAAACAAGGGGGGGAAGCTTCATCTCTTCTGACCTATGGTGGCAACTCAGCTACTGTGCACACACACGCATAAGAGAGAGAGGTGTGTTTGCGTTTGTGAAATGAGGGTGAGAGCAGTTGAACAGCGAGAGAAAGTGAGATGGTGTGAAAGAAGGGGTGGGGACAGAGTAGGGATGAATAACCCCGTTCAGCCTCATACGCTGAGCTGGCGTTTTTGCAGACAATGGCAAGAGATCTCATGTCTGTGCCGGCTGAAAGGAAAGAGCTGAAATACACACATAGGGAGCTCTGCCACACGTACACACACACACACACACACACACACACACACACACACACACACACACACACACACACACACACACACA
>JAOPJL010000116.1:18280916-18291254 GCA_027123545.1 Trisopterus esmarkii
CCCCCCCCCCCCCCCCCCCCCCCCCCCCCCCCCCCCCCCCCCCCCCCCCCCCCCCCCCCCCCCCCCCCCCACTGTGGGGTCCAACTATCTTCAGGCATCCCTCTTGAGGTCACCTGACGTAGATGCGTTTCGTCTGTGGTGTACCTGAGCTTCGTCGTAGTTGGGGTCCTTGGCGTCCACCTGCACTGGTTCATAAACCTCCCCGGACCGACCCCACACCCCCTTGCCTCCGCCCCCACCTGCAGACAAACAACAACAACAACAACAACGTCAGGGAAAATACAAAGGCATCAGGGTGTGTCATACTATACACAAGTGGACATGCTATGTCGAATGTTCACATGCCATTTTAATGAGACGTGAGAACTTGAGAACTGAATGCTGGCTTGTGCGAGATGGTAATGTTACATAACACGGCCAATGAGCCAAGTAACATGCATGCTAACTATTTTTTCCCCACGCCCCTGCCTGGAGAGAGAACTGTAAATAAGCTCCGGTACAGTGAGCAGTCTGCACCTACGTAGGTGTGTAGGTGTTGCATACTGACATTGTCAGGGCTAGAGCGATTAAAAAGAAGGGATTCATATGAAGATGGGCATCAGAGCCCCTCAGTAAACATTACAAGAGAAAAAGGCACTAATACAAGTTCAGCACAAACACAAGGCAATCATCTATTTTTGTGCCAAATGTCCAGTTGACCTAAAACTCTTCCTTTGTAAGCCAAACGCCCTTTTGGCCTACAACGGCAAGCTCCACAGGTGACATAACCCTTCCACAACTAGGGAAGTACAATCTGTTAAATTCCAACCAACCTGTGAGCCAGACACCAAAGGATTGGCTTTAAGTAGGTGTGAGCTGTTCAAGATCCCAGCACCATTTGTTTCACATGTTAATTGGCTTAAAGCTAATCTCGGTTGCAGCTGTCCTACTATATGGGTTAAAGCAGAACCTCTTGAGATAGCTGGCACAGAGCCTGGGCCGGAAACGGGGCCGTGATTCTTAGTTTCCTGTTTGGTTTCTACCAAAGCAAACTCATTTGCGCGAGTGGATGAAGCTTTATAGAAGGAGATCTTTACAAGTGTATTTCTACAGCGGCTAGTCTACATGGTGTTGATTTGAAATTTGAAACAATGACGGATAGTTTTCTTCAAAACTAATAATTCCCCCCCCCCCCCCATTTATTTTATAAAGAAGATAAAGAGAAAGAAGGTGGTCACCCAGCCATGCAGGGGCTGCCTCCCAACGACACCTCACGCACCAAACCTGTTGCTTCCTGCTCTCTGGCTTCAAAGCAGAACCAAATGCTAATTCGTGGTGACTTGTTGTTCCTTCAGACGTGCTACTTTGACTCGCACTGCTCTATCTGACAGAGAGTACCAGTGTCACCAAAGTTTCCTTCAGATCTTAACTCAAATATTTATCGTTACAAGATTATTACAAAACCGTTTAAAAAGGAAAAAAGGATTGTGTCTTAAGACTGTATTCCGGCACCTTTCTTTGGCAGGCCTCGGCCCTTGCCAAGGCGAGACTTTCTGTCGAGCAGCTTGCTCTTGGGGCTGGTGGAGCCCACCCCTGACCCTTTGCTGGGGTCGCCCCCGTCGCTCAGAGAGTCCCCTCTTCCAGAGTCCCGCGACGAGTTCTTCCTCAGCCTCCGCTTGGCCTTGGCCTTCAGGCGGGCTTCGTGCAGACTGTTGCTGGAGGCCAGCCAGTTGCCATTGATCTCGTTGTTGGCGGCGTTGATGTTTTTGCTGGAGGGCACGGCTCCTCCGTTCTCCTCTTCCCCAGACAGAAAGGAGTCGCTGAGGTCGTCAGCCTCTGGTGGATTTCAAAAGGAGCACACGGTTTTAGAATGAATATGCTCACGATGTGCTGGCCTTCATCAAACATATCATGATGATGCTAGATAGCATTTGATCTGCCCAGTAGCACCGTAGCTTAGTGACAGGAATGTAATGATGCTCAGCAAAAAAAAAAAGTTTACGGAGCAGCAGAATAGAAAGAACTCATGTTGACGTTTCTAATGACTGCACAAGAAAAAAAAAAAAAAGACCAGATAAAAACAACAATGAAACTTCCGCCCCATGCCCCAGATCAGAGCCTGATGTCAGCTGTAAGGGCATTTAAACATGGTCTACACATCCACACCAAGCACTCACCGACGGGGTTCGCGTTCAGCCAGGCCTCGCAGTCAGTTGCCATGTTTGGAAAAATATAAATGTATTTGGCAGAGAAACTTCGTGCGAAACAGCAATTATCGGATGATACCTGCAAGGGGCGAACATGAAGAAGACAATTAAAAAGGTCGATCGGTGGGTAGGTTTAAAACACGTCCAAACATAGTGCGTCACACACCGCTCCCCCCCTCCCCCCTTCATTCATACGGACTGTGTTGACAAACAATAGCCAGCGGGGGGGGGGGGGGAGATCTGCGTCTGCTGCACTGTCAACACAAACCAACTGCGTCAAAAAGAAAGGGTAATATGCGCCACTGATTACGCAGCGTCCAAACACCCCCCGATGGACACAATGCAATGTGACCGGTTATTATCAGGTTCGGATTGGCTTCGCGTTTCGCCGTCGAGAAAATGCAAAACAAAACAACCCTTCTCGTTTAAATCTTAGTCCCATTCGGTCGATCTCTTATCGATCGTTTCGTGCACCGTTTTGGTGATGTGCCGTGCATTATCGCAATCAGATGTCCTTTCTTTTGATTTAACTTTTTTAAAAACAATGACTGACCGTGTCTGGTGTCCAAGGAAGCTCCGAACTCTGATAGAAGGCTGTTCTGTAAGCGTTTTTTCTACCCAGCAACTTCTAGCACGTACGTCTGTGTTTTTCTTACCTGATTGGCTGGACGGCTAGGGCTTTATAAATCAAAGGACCAATCAGAATCCAGAATGGAGCTTTTCTTCCCGTAAATTCTACAAGTTGCTGCCCCCTCTCTGTTGAATAGCGGAACAGCATCTTGCACATATGGGCTTCATCCGTTCTTGAGTCAATAAATAAGGCTTATGTTATGCCATGAGTATAATTATTTAAATACTCTTTGTATGTATGAGATACAGATGGAAAACTAGAAGAAATAGCGTGAGCAAATTGTATTTGATTAATATTTAGAAGGGGTTTCATGAGGGAAGAGGCACGAATAGGTGATATTATGTAATAGAATATAAAGAAAAAAATACGGTATAAGAAAGAACATTATGTACAGATTACAGAGTGTGCACAGAGAACAACTTTTCCACGGCCGCCCCCTTTGTTTGCGGTCAGTATTTTTCGTGTCACCGCATGGGGGCGCCCTTGTACAATATAAGTGTTAGGCTCGCCGTACCTTCTCCTTATACTATGGCCAGTTCCTCAAGCTGGAATAAGATGAGATAGATAAACAAGATACAATCATTTATATCATAGGAAACTTTAAAGAAAATCAAGAGTATTTATATGGTTATTATTATTATTATTATTATTATTAGCCTATTAATCATTTATTATTAATAATAGTATTATATTTTGCAGTAGTAGTCGTAGTATCCCGTCTTTCGCATCTAAATGTAATTGTATTTAGTTTCCCAACCAGAGCAACAAAATATACAAATAGTTTTATTTTACTTTTTTTTATTAGAGTACCTAGTATCTAGTAACAGAAACGCAGTAAACATGATAACGTCAATGACGTGAAACATATTTGCTAACGCTTTGTATGCAATTTAAAGTAAATTGGTCATGGTTAGGTGGGTCATTGTAGTATACAGTAATTCATTTACTTATGGCAGTGGCAATGATTGGGGGTCTTGGGGTGGATGGGTAGGAGGAGTTTACTGAAAAGTAACAGAAGAAAATAAAAAGAAGAAATGAACGTGAACAGTTTATTTTCTGGGACTGTGAACTTAGTTACAAATTCTAAATTGTGAACTATATGAACATGAACTATCTCGTTTTAAAATGTGTGAACTGAACTTTTGAGCGAGCTCAAAAGTTCATGTGTGAAATTGCAAGACACTGTCGGGTCAATGCATAGATATATCATATAATATAAATATTTATATTTGATTTATATTATATGGTCTTTATGGCTGTATATGGCCTTTGTTTTTCGTTATTTAGATGGCTAAAATCTAAATAGTGGCTACTGTAACATGCTCAGTGATTGTATTCACACTCACGAGGGAAGACCTGTCAGATGTCGGTGAATACATAAACAAACATTTTAGATTGTGTTTTTATTGTGTAGGTTGTGTGTATTTATCTAAAAACATAGCCTTTTATTCATGGTATTTGTGATTATATTTGGCATTCAGACAATATAGCTCCACACTTTTTTTTACAAAAATGTCCAACAAAAATGTAAGCACCATCTTTAAAACATTTATTAAAGTAGTTTTATTTATCCATCAGAAACATTAATATGAAAAGGTTTTCCAGCAAAGATCTTTGGCATTGAAGGATCAAAATTCACAGTGTAGAAAACAGATAATCGAACACAACTGTGTTAGCTATCGCATCTGTTAGAAGCATTGTTCATTGCAATAAACACATGGTCCAGTGAGGTCCTCTTAAGGCGTTCAAATAATGACACACATTATAAACATCCTCTTGGGAGTCGAGTTCAAGAGAAAAGCCCAAAGAAAAACCAAATTATTTTTAACACTTATCTTAAAATAAATTATTTAAATAAATGAGTTATTCCAGTAAACTAAATAAAGGGACCGAAGAAATAAGAAGATAAATCCCATGATTTTAACTATAATATACACATCTATGCTGCCACATTAAACTGCTTTTAACAAATGCAATAAAACCTGAGAACTGATCTGTTTCATCAACTGAGTAAAAACATTTTGTAGAATATAATTTCAAGTCATCTTTGCCACTCACAATGCATTATCAAATCCCTAGGAAAATATCTTTATTAAACAATTCGTAACATTATCAATCCATAAAAATTTAATTCATAACAACACTAACATGTTTGATAACTTTAAATAATGGCTGGTGGATTAAATTTCCCTGCAGTGTTTTTTTTGTCAGAAATCGATTGAAATTGTAAATCTTTGGAGTTGAGCTTCAATGCCATATTACATATTTAAAAGAAATTACAAAAAATGCTTATAAGCACAAGTTAAGGCACTGAATCCCTTATAATAAATGACACTTATTGTAGAAAATGTACGAGAAAAAACATCCACGACAAATAAAGATATTCACAAGATTTTCATCCCTTAAGCACTTTGTCCAGTAAATAGGCCAGCAGGTTTTGCCAATATTAAACATTCCCACTTTTGAGTTAAGTCCATCTTGTATAGCGTTTCATAGACCAAGCACACTCTGACGCCATGTTCCAATTGGTTGACTTAGTTGTGCCCGATATAGTGCACTATTTGTGGTGTCACTATTTTGTAGTGCAGTCCGAAATTTGAGTGTACAAATCTGGTTCCCTATATAGTGCAGCACCTAATACCCATAATGCACCATAAAAGAAGTGTGCTAAATATGCACACTTATTTCACTTGTATCCGATAATGCAATGCAGTTACCATTACCATCGCGTTCACCCAATTGAGATGGTCTGCACACATGCAAATATGACAACACATGCTTGTTTATGCGTTTGATTCACGTCACACCGATAGATTTGCAGTGCTTGAAGTGTCATAACTCCAGCTATATGTACTTTAAAGTGTTCACTATATAAGGGTTAGGTAACAAGAGAACCAATCAAAACACGTTGTGAGAGTGATGCTCAGGGAAGCACAGGTGCGAGGTCACAAATGGCCGAGGTCATTCTGAAGATGGCTGCTGTGTCATTGCACCCAGCAGACTCAACTCCGCCAGCTCTGTCAGGTATTTCTGAGGACAGACAAGATATAGCATTTAACTCAAAACCCAAAATGTAAAAATTTATTTCCCGGCTTCTCTAGAAACTACGCAAATAGAAACACAACATATCTTTTAATAATAACAATACATAATAACAGAACAATACAAGTATGACATGAATGAAAAGCAAATGTGTATATGAAATATATTTTCCAACTAAAAATATTATAAAAGTCAAAATAAATGTATTAGCTCATCTTAAAGAAAGGTTGATTCGAAGTTGTTACTCTAACTGGTATTGGAAATTCCATAGTTAATTGGGGGGCCCAGGCAGCATATCCCCTGTCCCCTTTGATCATCAAGTCTGGCCCTGGAGAAGAATCTAGAGAAGAAAGGGAAGGATCTCTGCCCGCATTCACAACCCTGGGAGAAACATACATCTGCTAAACAACATGAAGGCTATAGTTTGACTGCTTTTATAGCACATTATCACTAGCCTGAGAACCAGACAAATCTGCCAATTCATGTTTTAAGTGCTCTGTCTAATTGTGTCCAGAGGCATTTCCGTCTGCACCCTTTGATAATGCACCTCCAAAAATTAACTGAGGTTCCAGACTATTGCATGTTTGCGGATCAGTCTGGCGATGTCAGGCTACGTTCGCAACACTCACAGAAAATAATGGCATGCACGGACTATCGACCTATCAGCTGTTATATTATACCATACTCGCCCCTGGTGACGGGCATCAGCTGTCTCATGCTCACATTCTGCTGATGCGCACTAGCTCTCGCAAAAGACCCAATATGGTGACCGTGTTTATAGAAATCATTCAATTGAGTTGGGTTTGGAACATTTCTTTCATTCAATCGCCTCGTACCAATGCTACTTGTGTTGTTCTGTATTATATCTCAATTTAACTACCACATGTAACTGTCAAGCTATTTGAAGATAGGGTAGGCAATTTGGACTAACCCGTCAGATTTAGCTTGATTTTGAAAGCATGCAAAGTATGCAAAAAAACTCCTCTTTCTTCAGGCCTCCCCCAAAGCACATGAATAGCTTGCAAGCTTCAGCGAAAGATCCTCAGTCATGCCCAACGACTGCATGGGAAGAATGTACGCAGGTAGCCATGTAGCTACTGTAGGTTGACAGAGGCACAGAATCTCTCCAATCCAAGCCACAGACACCAGATATATATATATTTTTTTCTAAAATAAGCCAAGCTTTTAAGTTTTCTATCAACACAATGGTGCTTCATGTACAGACTAGCATAATGGTTTGTTGGACAACTTAAAACCATTAAGTTGCCATTCATGAAATTTACGACTTAACAAATATATATATATAATATATATACAGTATATATATATATATATATATATATATATGGATAACATAATAAAAAATTGCCTACGGACGGAGGAAAGCGGTTGGCCATATGTCCCAGCTGTTTTGCAGGGTCTTTGCCTGCTGTGATTTGTTGCTCTATTTGGCAGAGGAGCTCTGATCCTGGATCCATCCACAGCTGTGCTACGGAGGAGGGCTCACATGCAATGGTTCCGGCTGCTTAATAGTGACTTTGTAATGTACACTTTGTGTGCGTGCCTCCGAGGGACACATACATATTAGCCTAGTTTCTCTATGGAACAAATAGGTCTGATATAAAGAGATGGAATTTAAAATTACTACTGTACTTGGCAATGCCGCTAAATTCAATTACACTTAATAAAACATGGTCATGGTGCCCTGATCCCCTGACAGTAATGTTGCCAGGGTAAGGGGTTCGATTCCCTGCTCAGAATGTGTGTGTGCTCCCGGTGTTGTCCGACCTCTTGGATAAAAGCATCCACCGAAAGGCATTGCGTCTAAATGTTGTTCACCCCTCAGCAGCATGTGTAATTGCAGTCATTGACCACTTGTCAATAATGTCACACTCTGGTTTCTAGTATGGTTTGGTGTCCTGTTGCCGCTGTATGGTCTTCTATACTTTTCGAGCTTGTCGGTTATTCGTGTTGCATTACATTACACAAATGAAGAAAACATGAAATACTGAAGACTTCCTCACAAGTCATTTTTAAGTTAACTCCCCATTGGTTGACAAGTAGGCAAAGTGGTCATTAACATGTTTGTTATTTGTATTAAAGTGATGTGTGTGAACTAATAGTTTCTTTGGTTTGACGTCTTTTTTTAAAATCTTTTGGTTCTACGGTGTTTCAAACACTGCATTAAACATCAGTAAAAGGACCCAGGAGGAGCTTCACATTTGTTCAACGGGGCGGCATGGTGTGCGGTGTCCCGGCCCGGGCATACCTGCAGGTTCCTGTAGTGCACGGTGCTGCGGCAGTGGGCGGTCTTGGCCGTCTCCTCGCTGGTGTAGAACAGGCCACACAGCTTGCAGAAGAACCCGGCTCTGGGCACTATGAACTCCACCCCTGTTGGAACGCAGCCCGGCCGGATCGAGTTGGAGAAAACGAGAACGACCATCAGAATGGAACACGTACAAACTGCCCGGCAACACCACAGTAATAACGATAATGATGATAACATATACTGCAATGCATTGTGAATTAACTAATTTGAGGCAGAAATAGAGTGACAAAGATTCAGCCTTTGTAATAATGTGTTCATTTGTTAATATTAACAGGTTTGTTTTGATTTTTTTTGCATTGTTGAGGTTGTCATTATTGTCAACATTGTCATGTTTTTCTCACTTTCCCTGATTTTTTAATGTCTTATTATGATGCCTTGCTCTACCTGGATTCTAATGTAAAACCATTTTAGTTACAGCAATCGTTTCGGCGTCACGATACACCAGAGATTGACAATGGCCGCCCTCGATTTTGAGTGTATGTCTGTATGTGTGCGTGCGTGCGTGCGTGCGTGCGTGCGTGCGTGTGCGTGCGTGTGTGCGTGTGTGTAGGGCTTCTGTAGGCTGCCCTGTTGGCACATGACATCATTAACCTCTAGGAGGTTAAAACCCTCACCCAGGCGTCCGGGCCATGCGCTGCATGGGCTGTCATCCTAGCCCTACCGGTAATATAAATACACCCCCGCTCACGGGCGCGGTCGTGCGACGTGCTCACCCAAAATAGGCCCGCCGGTGACAAGTGAGCGAGCACCTGACACCCCGCTCATCCCTTCAGATTCCACTCAATTAGAGTGCTAATGCAACAGGTTGTTGTATCTGTAGGAGCTATTTTATCACCAGACTGAAGCCAAAGCGTGTCAGGGAATACCATGGATCCGAAACAAAAGGTTCATGGACAAAAGGGTCTTTGGAGGTCGATTTCATTTATACGCCGTTATTCTTTTGTTTCATCGCTGCTTTGATAGATGTTTTCTTTATCATCATTTTACACCGATTGCATTTGACTATGTATTTTGTTTTTAAACAATGCTTCAATGACTCTCGGTGCATTACAATGTAGCAGCAGCAATACATTCACCTAAAATCACAAACAATGCAATGGAACAGACACATTCTTAAAACTCATAGGCGTTGTCCATGTGTACCGTGTGTCTAAACGGTGCCCCACTCACCCAGAGGAATGCTGTGCTCACTGATGACCCGGTCCTGTTCACGCGTCGGCGAGTGACCTTCGATCTCTACCTGCGTCTGATACAGGTTGTTCGTGATGTTATGGACACCTGTGTAGGAAAAGACATTTTAATACACCCACCCACTATGGATTAAGGGTTTCGTAACAGCCAACCTAAGTATCTAAGTATCCAGAGTCGTATCTAAGTAAACTCTATGTAAACTCTTCGTATCACTTCAGGTTTTACCCATTTTAGGAGCTTCCTCTTTGTGCTGAATTTCCTTAATATTTGTCTCGGGGCCCGGGGCCACATCCTGGATCATGCTGTCCTCGGATGCGCTGGCCACTCGCTCCTCCTCCGACGGCCCCGTGCTCTCCTCCGCCCGGCCCTCCGTGCAGGCCTCCTCCAGGGCCGCCTTCAGCTCCTGGCCTGGGAAGTCATTCAGAGCGTGGATCGGCTTCGCCGGGGCCTCCACGCTGGCCGGCTCCTCCGCCTCCTCCTTCTCCGCCTCCTCTGCCTCCGCCTCCGCCTCCGCCAACGCCTCCGACGCCACCACCCCCGCCTGGGGACAGACCTCCAGGGACTCCTCCATGGGGGGCTCTTCGGCCGCTGGTTCGGCGGGCTCGATGCTCTTCTCTTGCTCCGGGATGTCCCGCGGTGCGGAGCGGGAGACGGCGGCGGCGGTGATGGCGGTGGCGGTGGCGGCGGCGGCCGGGAGCCCTCGGCCCGGTTCCTGCTCGGCTCCAGGGCAGGCGCTCCCCTCCAGCAGCTCGGGCAGGTCGGGCTCCACGATGGAGTCGTCCTCGCCGCCCACCTCGTCCACCGTCACCAGCTCCTCCATGTTCCCCGGGTACCAGCACTCGCCCTCCGTGTCCTCACCACTCTCCTCACACGCCTCCACCTGGCAGGGTGGGAGGGGGGGGAAAGGGGGGGGGGGGAGGGAGCTCACTTTATATCACGCTTACACACCCAAATCACAA
>JAOPJL010000116.1:18316811-18328806 GCA_027123545.1 Trisopterus esmarkii
TGTGTGTGTGTGTGTGTGTGTGTGTGTGTGTGTGTGTGTGTGTGTGTGTGAGTGTATGCATGCGTGTGTGTGCGTGAATGCACTTGTGTGTGCTCATAGGGGGGAGCAGAGTCGGAGAGGCGAGGGATGGTTTTGATAGAGGATTATAGCGTTGGACAGTGTGTTATGTGGTGGGCAGACAATGCAGGCTCAGGCCAACTCTGGAGCTCACCACCTAAAATAGTTACTGAAGACAAATGACTCTTGCCCAATCAGAAGTCACAGCCCAGGGCTCTGAACAGGGATGTTT
This sequence comes from Trisopterus esmarkii, assembly GCA_027123545.1. NCBI lineage: Eukaryota > Metazoa > Chordata > Actinopteri > Gadiformes > Gadidae > Trisopterus > Trisopterus esmarkii. Next base: position 18,317,101 of record JAOPJL010000116.1, read on the forward strand.
GTGCTTCCTACAATGCCAACAACTCGTCAGACGGCTCAACTGCGACCACCTTGAGACAAGATGAATGCACCATGTTGAGGTTTACCTTCACATTAACATTGATGAAACTATTAAAAAAAGTGTTTAAAAACAAGTTTCCAAAAAATTGTGTGAGTACACTTTTTATTTGCTCCGTGGCACAAATAAAAGTATTTAATACTCTACTTCGAGCTGCAATCGCGGCATTGCGCCACTGTTGCCTGGAAACCATCACCCGTGATGCCAGGCGTTTCTATAAAAAAGACCCCCATTCCAGCTTCCCAAACTGAGGATCCGGAAGGAGACTCTGACTGAGCCCTTGCCTACAGACCTACGCTGCCATCACACTACATGAGTCAATTCCAAACAAACACACACGCAAACACACGCTGCTGTCAAGAGAGACGACTGTGACCTGAACCAATGTCACAACACACTACTCAAGAACTGAAATCCGTGTGGTCCTGGGACTGGCGCAAACCGGTGGAGCTTGGGTTCAGGGGTGAGGGGTGCGATTCCCACTGCTGAGATTTCAATAGTATGATTTCACTGCAGTACATAACAGACAGAGAGCATGCGTTTCTCCTTCCCCTGATATAGCAAACAATTCACACTCTGGCATAACAAAAATAAGCTGGCCTGTATAAACGCATAGTGTGCATTAGTGCTCTTATCTTGTGAAGCTCGCTCCGCTGGTGTGCTCAAGATATCACTTCCTGTAGGATTCTCCACCGAATCGAATGCTTCTTGACAGCAATGATGGGTGGGTTTTCATATTCATAGACATAGTCTATGAACATTTATTTAGATAGAGTTAACACTTGATTAAGAAAGACCTTAACAGTTGCCTGATGTGTCTTTTAAGAAAAGGAAAACGGGAGACGTGCCAGTTGAGACACAGCCAAAGGTCTGGTGGGGAAGATTGTGCGAACAGGTGGAAGACACGATTTCATGCTTGCATAACAAATAATAGCATTTATAAAGGGCTGAATTAACACCACATAGTATTTCGAAGGGGAAAATGCCTTCATACTAACCGGGGCATTACAATAGGGACGTATAACGGTATGCATGTGTCTCTGATATGGGCAAGGCGCTGTGCGTGTGAACAACATCTTAAATAGTATAACCTGACAGTGACTGATTACTCCGTAAGTACCAGTACAGAGGGCCTCGTACTAGTACACAGATTATTACTAGTACACAGTGACAATAACTCAAGAGAAAGCTGGCATTAATCCTTCCATGTAATATGAGTGACATGTGAATCATTAATTTTTAATACATAGTCTATTAAGAAGCCTCAGCGAGGTTGGCAAGGGGCCCGGGGTTTTTGATTTCATCTCCGACGGTCCAAAAGAGGCTTAGTGACAGGCAGACTGGGTTTTTAGTGCTCAGACAGTGTCTCCTGAGAATCCTCACACCGGAGAGTTTCTGTTGACACCCTGCTTGGAGCATTCTGTCCTAATCCCCGCAGACTCAAATCAAATTGGGTAGGTCCATTCCAAAAGTTATGCTGGCATAAGTTATCCTTCTTACAAAGTAGTGGAACACGGGATAACTTCAGTTGTTATCATGGGAAAGGCATTGTCACAAATGCCTGGAAAGGTTTCGATGAACCTCAAATAAAATTATTGCCATCAAGTATAATACAGGGTAGGGACAGTATAGCCTACACAGAGACTATAGACATCATTCATCAGTCATTAAATCTATTAAACCTGAGTCAAACAAGAAAGTAAGCAAGTGTCGACAAAGGTTGACTAATGATTTATGTAACTCCAAGCTGCCCTCAAGGCAGCAACCTTCCGCATAATGGATGGCATGAGGGAAAGGTGACCCATTTTGAACTGTCAACAAATCAACAAAATGTCTGCGGCCTCTATCATCGGCTCACCCTATTGGCAGGGGCTGTGTCACATGACCAGGGACGAAACATTCTGGTGCGGTGCTGCATTGGATATCAGGCATTGCCCAGCATTAACATCAGCGCAGGTTGTGGCTAAAATTATGATTGTTGAGCTGCAAAATCGTACATCGACGCCTGCCACAGAGACCCCAACTCCGGCTGGGCAGACAGGGGGCCATGGGAGGGTTGGAAGAAGGGGGTTTCGGCATGGCTGGTCATTTCTAAACTGGCCAGCTGCTGCCTGGTGGGTGGGGGGGGGCATGGAGGAGGGAATGTACCTCATGCTGCGAGAGGTGAATGATCAGGTGAGTGATCACTTGACAAATGGACAAACTTCTAGTGTGTCCAACTGGATTTCAACACTTGGGCCTTAAGGGAGTGCCAGTTATGGCCGCCTGCAGAGAGTCATAGACGGAATGCTGTGAGTGAGCATGGACTGCAGTCAGCATAAGCACAACAAAGGCCTGTCTGGTACCACAGGTGTTAATGTCTCTACATGGTGGGGCACCACTAGTGAGACGACGAAGGTGGTGTGTTGGGTTTGGAGAAGAGAGGGGAGACGGAGGAAGGAGTGTGAGGAAACAGACTCGCTCTGACAGAAACCATTTTTACACTGGTGGCAGCTGCCCGCTCCATGGCAATAAATCTGGACCATCGGGACAGGAGGGAAGACGCCTAATGGCTGGGTTTAGAACCTGCACGTCTGACGACAGACCAACCGATTCATTTGAGACAGCTTGCTCTGCTTTGGTTAGCAGAGGACTTACTTAGAGTAGTTACTTTGACTACTGCTACTTTTAATACTTTTAACAGGCTTCTCGACCCAATGGCCACCGAAAGCACTTCACAGTCATCGCCTGACATTCACCCGTTCATACACACGTTCACACTCCGACCACAGTGTCAGCCATGCAAGTTGACGGCCAGCTTTGTCGGGAGCAGCGAGGGTTAGGTGTCTTGCTCAGCAGCACTAGGACAAGCCAGGGATCGAACGAGCAAGTCAATCCCCTCTACCTCCTGATCCACTGCTGTCCACGTCCTATGCCAACTGTGACCTAGCCCAACATACATGTTTATGTTTAGCTCATTGTCTTTGTTCATCTGCATGTCAAGTCTGTGTATGTACTTTGAGAGCCAGGAAAAAAAAACGTCAGAGATAAATTCCTTGTATGTGTATGAACATACTTCTTGGCGAATTAATCTGATTCTGATTCTGATACCCAAAGCTGTGCTGAAACCTGAGCCATGGTAGTTATTTATCTAAACTGCGCTCTGCAGTACTGCTGAGAAAGTTGTGACCTCACTATATTTCCTCTGCCTCAAGCGGTCTATGTTAAGTCATGTCCATCAGTGCAATGCATATTGTTCCCTAACAACCACAACAGAAAGCATGTGACCGCAGATGGCGAACTTAAAGTATAATGTCTCACACAACAACAAAAAAAACAAGTACACCGGGGATTTCCAGTGAAGACAAAGCTCCATCCATTATTAAAAAACAACGAAGAATACAATTATGGTATTCTACACAGATGGTTTTGAAGCCCCTTGAGATAAAATCTGTTCCTGGAAATTCTATTTTCCAGTTTTTCTGTATTTCTTACCCCATCTGGTTGGGCTAAACAGGACATGCTTTGGCAAGGTGGAATCTCAGGGATCCATGTTATGACTTGTAAAATCCCTCAAACCATACGGATAGGGCTGAAAATACAGCCGGTATTAAGCCATTGAACTGAGTAGCGGTAAAGGAGGAACAAAAAAAGCAGAACAAAGCACAAACCACGGAAAAAAGGCTCTTATTCTTGGGTCAGTACACCGCCCGATGACGCACGGTTCTTTTGACGTCAGTGCATTCACAAACCGCAATAGTCGTTCTGGTGCACCCTTGCAAAAGGTTTGCCAAGCAGGTCCCATTCTGTTCTGTTTCCAACATCATCAACACTTTACAGTCTAGACAGTTAAAAGATGCAACCATTTTGACATGAGATACCAACAGGGTCTTAAGGCACGACTTGTGGTCCACCAGAGACTAATGAAACACGAGGTCATCCTCACATAAATGGCTCCTATGATTGTATCAATTAGTGACCTGGATATAGAAGCAGTTCTCTGGCACGGTGTTAACTGGCTGGGTCTGTCTGGGTGCTCCATTAAGAGCAGAGTTCTCAGATGATTAGGAATGATTATGTGCCTATTAACTTGTATTATAGGTGAGTTATATTTACGTCAAACCCAAACACAAAAAAACCCTCTTATCAGCCATGTCACAGTGTCTCTGAGGGAGAGGTTAAGACCCAGACATTCTCCTATAGCCTGCAGGCTGTCTATCAGTCTGTGTATCTCTCTGACTGCCATTCTTTCTCTATCTGTCCCTTTCAAAGGTGGCTTTGTCGTGTTTACATTAAAGGGGGGCGTCTTAGCAGAGGGATTATCACCACATAATAGCATTCATTTGCGAGGCTTTAAGTAATAGCTGGGGCAACTCTTTTTAAAGTCCATAAGAATACACACGCACGCACACACGCACACACGCAGGCGTCCACCCTAAAACCCTGTCTAATCCGGTGCAATTCGATTAGATGGAAGAATTAACATCCGTCACCTGTGCTGTTTAATACACTGAAACGTTATTTCCACAACCAGTGCGTGCTCGTGGCTCCTGGCCACGACCATGCGCGCAAACGTATCTCAGCGTGCGTGCGCCCACCGCTCTTGTAGGGTAGCAGAGATGAAAGCGGGATGCCTTTGGGCTAAGCGCACACACATGCTGCCCACACAGCAGCGGGCGCTCAGCTGTCGGAGCCAGCCTTCAGCCGCGGACCGTGGCGGGGCGCTACCCTGCCTGCGGTAGATTGGACCGCGACAAGGCTTATCAACCACCGATGCGTCCCTTTGCCGTTCAGCGGTCAAAAACCCGGGGGTAGCCAGCGACATACGCTCAGTGCTCCGTACATTCAGTACATTCCTTGGACGGTGCATTGAGAGCGCCTGAGAGCGAGAGTGTAGCCTTGCCTTACCAAGGGTAGGGTGACTACGAGACCCCTCCGTTTAGGGATAGGTCCCCGATCAAAAAGCATGGTGGTAAAATATATGATCGATTTTTTTTTAATGGGAAAAGGAAAAGGCAGCTGTTGATTCGTGTCGTGTCTCTTGACAGTCCCTGGCCTATCTATGGACTCTAGAAAATAAGCAGGCCTGAACAATCATGAACAATATCAGCACAATGTATAATTATTCTCTAATCAAGTAGCCGGCATCAGGTTGTTTTGGGCTGGTTTACCAAACTTAAATGTGAAACACATTGGTAATGTATGTATAACAGTTACTGCCCAATCATTTACTACAGTACTACATTTACCGTGATAAGAATGGCCAAATTGGAATATGGCCTTTTTTTTTAATTTCAGAATTATAACATCATATACTTTGTTGACATATTGACTATCAACTGCCAATGACTTAAGAAAACCTGTCAGCGTTGCCCATGGGGCTGAGTTGAGAAGATGTTAGGAAGCTACAGAGTGTTAGCTTAGCCACCTCCAGGAGACGAACCCGCTGAGTGGTTGACCACAAACAATAAATCAAGGGCCAGAGACGTCATCTCAGAGCCAAGGAATAATAGAATAAATCACCAAAATGCACACACACCGCAAACTGGGATACACCACGAATGTAAAATATGCATATAATATGCATTCACAGAGCTCATACAATTTATTGGAACTGTTGTATTTATATACGACTAGCAAGATAAAAGGTCAAACAATCTCCCTTGTCCTGTGTCCAATTTCTGCCTTTTATTTTTATTTTAACTGCCAATAAAACTGTATTGGTTTGAAGGCTGTGTTCACAGCCTGCGTCCCACATATTCCTCAAGGCACTTCATTAGTTATGACCAGCACCTTTAATTTTAGCTTGTGTTTATGCCAAGACCTTTACACTGTGCCAGTGCATTTACTGTAGCGTTAAGAAACCGGAGGCAGTGTTGAAGAGTTAATCCAACAGAACTCAGTTCGTTGTTACAGGATTTGACTCTCTGCCACGGCCACAGTCTTAAATTGAAAAAACAAGTCTCAGAATAAAATAAACCTCTTCTCTTTCTCCGATTTAGAATCGTCGAGTTACTCTCAGCGGGTCGGCCTATATGGGGAATGGGCAATATTATACACCCACATTTTACAAGTGTTATGCCAGTGATAGCTTGGTATGAAGATATGACGCCATTTAATACTATCGGGGTATAAAATATCGCAAAATTTCTCCTCGCAAAATGGCAACATAGTCAAGGGCATAATTTGGTCGATATCTAAGCCTCTTCATAATATGATACATAGCCAGCCGAATAGATACCAATGTTTAATTCTTAAATTGTTGTAATGATATTGTATGTATATACTGCTTTTATAAGAATTGGATACTCGATATATTTACACTTAAGATGTAAAGATGTAGATTTTAGTTAACTGGCGACAATCACTTGATTAGTTGGCTAGAATGGTGCCAAATTCTTGAGGTTAAACTCAGTTGATTTCTTATGTCAGGCAGTTAATGAAAAATAAAAAGAACAGGGAAAGAAATGCTATACAATCACAATCAATTGCAAAATGCAGAAGGAAATCTATTGCACACACTCATACACGCTGATTATTAAGTATGCTGAGTATTTTAGGTTTGGAATCTATCATAGTTGGATTGAGTGCAATAACTGTGCTTGCACTAAGCCGACCAGATTTCTGAAATGCAAAACAGGGACATTTGTAGTTTGACGGTCAATATATCAACAAAATATCAGATGTTATTATTTCTGAAATAAAAAAAGGGCATTTGCTTATTCTTATCAGGGAAACTTTAATAGTGTGATAAAAGATCTGTCATTTCATGCCCAATTGTTGACAATAATGTGTTTTAACTTTAAGCCCTGAAAAAAATCCAGCAAAAATAAGTAGCTGCTTGTATCGGGAATCGTTCCATATTGTACTGATATTGTTTATGATCACACCTGCTTAAGGTATTAAGGCGATGGTTAGACCTGGCCTAGTGAGGTCACATCACAGCCTGTCACATAAACACCAGCCAAATCACTGCTAAGTTTCTTTAAATTAATATTCATGAGAATGCTAGAACCTTTTGCAACTTAAAAAGTTATTCCTAAATTTGGAAAATGTATCTATTTTAACCAGGGGCATTTCCGGGGACACCTTCAGCTGGGGATAAGGATCCCAGAGACAGGAACAGAGTCCCCGTAAAACAGTGACGTGTGGTCACCCTAGCTTGTACACCATGCCCTCACGCCATTCAGGGAGAATACGTTTCATCCACGATATCTAGGCCTACCCCTAGGGATCTCATCCAGGAATAGCCAGGTCAGTTTTAGCTGAGACCGGAAAAGCTGCATCAGTCTTGTATGTGCAGCAATTTCTTTTAAAAACCTATATACTTTCTATATTTACCAACATGGTAACAGAATAAATCACTTCCCATAACAGTTTTGTCATCGGCAGATATCATATCTGGCAATAATTACCGACACTGAATGTGTCAGACTAATTTGTCGATCTGTGAACGTCTCTGCTCTAAATGTGTGAAGGGTCTGTCATCGCACGTTTTCGATTCTAAATTTGTGTAATTTATCTGTGCTTCAAACCCAGAATATATCTTTCTGCGGTGACGGCATGACATCCATCCATCGACGTTAACCGTTTCCGATGGACAAAGCACACAGTGTGAAATAGTTGTGGCTAAATGTGAGGACATTAAGGGGGCCAGGACATGGACAGCCGCAGCAGAAGAAATAAGGGGCGATTGCTAGCCCCCAGGGGCCCCGCTGTGCACCATACCACTGGTCAGCCATTTAACATTAAGGTTAGCCGTGCATGTGCTGCTACACGTCAACAGGCTATTGCACTTAGCACACAGGCCGGTTCCAAGCAATAGTAGCCATATGTCATATATGTGAATGTGTACAGTATGTGACCATAATGTACACATTGTCAAACTCACAGGATAGAGATATGAGCTGACCTTTTTAGAAGAAGGAATGTACCAGCGAGTGCTATCAGTAATGAGTGGATAGTTTGCTAGATAAGGGGCAATGTCCCAGGAGCCGGTTAGCCCATCATGCTAATCACACAGGCTGGCTCTGAAAAGCTGTGCCCGAAAGTCTGCAACTTAGACAACACTGAGTGGAGACCACATGGTACGCATGCTAAACTTGCCATTTGGAGATAGAGAAGATTAGGTTTTCGAAAACACCTAGCTGTGTGTAACGAAACATGGAGGTGTGTAATTATTTTTTATTGGGTCAATCAAATAGACAACAGGGCCTTCTAAGCAGCTATAAAGTTTAGAGGCTGATCATCAATTGGCACAGCGACAGCTAGCATTACCCGAGACTGTAAGGTGTGAAGATGGCTGCAGACAGCAAGATGGATGAACAGACTTTCTGGACCGCTAGATACTGTGTGTAGACAGACAGAGCAAATCCCTTTTTAAATCAGTACAAAGAGACCGGGACGCAGGGAACTATCGTTCCTTTAAATTTTTTTAGACAATAAGGCGCCACCATTTGAAATAATTTGATTTGTATAAGTAGAATGGTGGGCAGATGTTGAGATGAAAATAGAGTCACAGTCCCCTAAATATAGTTATAGTTGTAAGATAAAGTGTGAGGCTCTTTAAAATAATAGAAGATACTATAAAGTAATTGACAGTCTAACACTTTCTTTTTCGTCATTAACCTAGAGGAAACTATCAAGTCAAGCGGGTCAAAGCGGCTGTCAAACGTGTTTATACAAAATACACGCAACCAGGCTTATAGCTGGTCAGCTGTGGTAAATTCACCGGATGCAGGGCTGTTTTTCACATTAGCGAAGAAAACATGTTAAATGTTTAAATGTTTGAAAGGCACAGCTTGTGTCCTGTAACAGGTGCTGAGACCCCAGTCAGGGTTCATTCAGACCTGTGACACCGTGGACCACTGGTCCCTAACTCACGTTGCTTTCGACAACACAAACTGTGTTCTCACATGTTTTTTGCCTTGAAAACAAGTGAAAACCAAAGCAGCTGCTATGGAGTATAAATCATTGGGTGCCAGATTACAATAGTGAAGAGAGTAGGGGATTGCATGTTTATTAACGTACAAAATGAGTATTTTTTTCAAGTTAAAAAGGAATATTTTTCTGCATCTGAATAATGTTCAACAACTTGTTTAGGCTTCTATTTAGACAGAGAAGATACTATGTACTGTCCATGATGGACATGCCATGTGTCAGTATTGTAAACTGCAGGATTAGACATGCCAAGGTCGACAATTACAACGTCATAAAATATTTGAAACAACAGAAATACAGCATACAAAAACAAGGTGTTTCACAAAATGTTTAGCAAGTTAAAGTAAGTTAGAAAACTTAGAAGCTTTGAGATTCGAAAAGTCCACTTCAAAACCAGTCATTTACAGGCACTCACTTCAAAGACAACAAAATCTTGTAAACCATGATTGATGTCTGCTGGAGCATCACTAACACGCAAATTGTGGATGTTTTAAAATAGAAGCAGCACCCTGCAAAGCCATACATGGGCCCTCTAACCTTTCACTTTTAAGCACAGCAAGCAACAAACACGCTGCCCCAAGCGCACAGCCACTAAAAGACCAACAAAAAGTCACAAATTGACCCCGGTTACTTTTTTTAAAAACTGTTGCTAGGTATCAACAAACAAAACAGTGCCGTTTGGTGATAGTCAAGCTTCTAACAGTACAGGACAACTCTTCTTTCTGGCTGCAGGTTAAGATGAAGCATTATGTACGTACTACAGAATGACGAGTTCATTTTAAACAAGGAAAGAGGGCATTATTTAAGAGTACTACCACATTCAAATTAAATTGCAACTGTTTCACTGGAAAGTTCCCAACAGCATCGGTTTGTATTCTATGGTTATTTTAATGGCTCCTCTACATCAATGCAATTAGGCTTACTGTTCAATTGCGATACGTGTAATAAGATCATCATGGTCTATGTCAAGATAAATCAATTGTGATAGTTGTGAAATGCTATCATTATCTTGGTTAAGGTGCGAAATATTAGGTCTGGTAAACTCTTAAATTGAAGTACAAGCTTTCTGAAATGTTTTTGCAGAATCCAGTAAATAAAGTAATAAAGTAAACACAAATAAATGTTACTAGGTTGAGTCCCTATATAAATTGATATACCAGAAGAAGCCAAATTAAATGATACGAAAAAGACCTTAAACCCTGGGAGACTTTTTAGGAAGGATCAATGGGTAAATTATACCATTGCATCTTTTATTCTTTGTAAAAACTATATTTTATTATCATTTATCTCTGAAATTCAGCCCTGTGCTGATGTCTAAGGGTTGACTGAGATACTATAAAAGACAAACCATATTATAGTACACTACCTTGACAATGAAATGATGATGTTCTATGCACCATGGATTAACTTCTCATTAAGTCACAATAGTCATTTACGTCTTGCCCAATTGTATCTGATGATGTAGATGCTGTAGTGAACTTTATACATATTAACATTTCACAGATATAACCAAATACTTCTTGAGTGTTCACATGCATTTGAAGTAAACGTTTCAACCAAAATATACAACAGATTCCCCGATCTTCCTTGAATTGCAGTTTATCATCAAGCAGTTTGCTCCAAGCAGACCCTACAGTTACACAGTGCTTTACGAGGAATAAAGAAACTTGGAAAAGAAACTGCATTTTGGAATTGCCCTGCAGATGCAAACTTCGATGCAGAACCATTCCTGGACCATACTCCCACATGCTTCATATACATACTCCAAGATATCCCAGCAACTTCCTCCCAGTGAATCACATTCCATCTCCTCCCAGACTTCCAAACCACATCTCTCAATGGAAAGCTGTGTTCTCAGCTGTGTTGTATCCCCACTCGAACTGATGCATTATTCCACCAGCTCCCGTTCTCCGAAAGCTCCGTGACCTCTGTGCGGAAGCCCGACTTAAGGGGTCTCGTACTCACCTCTGCAGGGGCTCTCCGGAAGGGTTGGTCGCCGAGTATCCTCCACCTCCGCCGCCGCCGAATCCTTTTCCCAACATCTTGGCTTGGCTGTCCTTCAGCGTCTCGACGTGTCTCTGTATGTCCCCGCTCCAATCCCAGGCCTGATGCATGGCAAAGCAAACCTGGCCCCGTACCCCCTGGGGTTCTGTCGCACCCCTGCACCCGCTGATCAACCTTCCCTATGCCCCCCCCCCCCTCCAACACCACCACCACCGTCCACAGCAACACAAAAAACAAAAGCGATGGATCCAGGTGAGGCCCTCCTTGTCTCTCTCTATCACTTTCTGTCTCTCTCTACCTGTGTGTCTGTCTCTCTGTCTCTCACTCTTTCTGTCCCTCTCCCTTCCCTCCCGCTGTGGCTTTGGCGTCCGTCGCGAAGAGCCAGCCAGCTGGAGCAGAGGGGCTCTGTCTCTGCCTCCACCCTCCCTGATAGACAGCAGCAGTGGTCGCAGTCTGCTCCCCCCACCCCTCCCACACCTCCAGCTCCCGGTCTCTCTCTCTCTCTCTCTCTCTCTCTCTCTCTCCTGCACCGCAAGGCCCTGCCACACACCGTCACACACACACACACACACACCGTCACACACACTCCTACACCCAGTAGTCCCCCGGAGTGTCAGAAAAAGAAGGTGGAGGTGAAGGCAAGCAGGACTTGTACCGGAGGGGAGTGGAGGGCTGAGTGAGAGAGGGAACCACAGAGTGGAGGCAGGCGTGTTGGGGGGGGGGGGG
>JAOPJL010000116.1:18644396-18673660 GCA_027123545.1 Trisopterus esmarkii
CAAGCCCCCCCCCCCCCTCTCAATGGGGACCCCCTGCTGAGAGAGGCCTAACTTCCGAGGGGGGGACCCAAATCAAATCTATAGCATGGATGGACTTTGTCTCTTCTCCCCCCCGCCTGTTTGGACGGTGAGAAAGAGGCTGCCAGGGCAGAGCCGATTCATGGCCGTGCATAAGTGGCTTGTTCTGTTTGAGACGGGCGGAGTGCACCACAAAGCCCTAATGAGGGACAGCACCGGGCTGAGCGGGTTCAGACTGTGGTGCGGGTGTGTAGCAGGCGATGTGGTCGTGTAGCCTCAGGTTTCGCTTCATGCCGCGCTGCACCTTGTGTGCGTGCAGCCACTGGGATCGTCGCCATTAGCAATTAATCAAGGAAGTAAAAAAGGCTGTGAATAACCGCGATGAATGTTTTGTGATTTTGCATCAATTCATATTCATCAAATTAGTTAATTAAATTAGCGAGTCACTTAATTCACTTGTTAGATCATTTCTGACAGTATGTTGGATTCGTAATTATTACATGATTCACCTCCCTCTTTCGTGTGCTTTATCTATTTGTGTCCATAAAATGAGAAAATATGTTTCACATTTTTGAACAGTGCTTTTTTTTTTTATGATGTAGCCACAACCAAAAAAAGAATTAGCCACCAGGATCCCCATGCAAGGGACAGGGTAATCTATGATTTTAAGCTTAGTTTGGGCTTTGCAAATCATATCAGGATACATTTGGCCTCTGGACACAATGGATGTTGTGATGCAGAAGATCCATTGTCCATTGTGAAGATTACCCCAAGCTCACCCTGCAGTACCCCAGAAGATACAGCCCCCAGAAAGACTATTACTGGAAAAAACATTGGCCCAGCAAATGCATTCCATACGCCTTTTGTGTTTTACGCCCAAATCTCGTGTGCACTTTGCCTTCTCCACAGGCCTGCGTTGTCACCAGAGAAAAGGGAATCAGCATTTAATAAAACACGATTGGTGAAGACGAAGATGTTGTGAAGTGTGTACGATAAGAACTTTCTAAACTTTAGGGGTCTTTCGGACAATATCTGCCTCCCTTTATGTTGGACTTAAAGGGAGAGCCATGCTTAACGTACATACTCTTCTTCGCTTTAGGGATAGTTGTTAGTGCTAGGGCTTATGTTTTAGGAACTAATAATCAAATCTAAAACAATAAACAGACAGTGGGCTTGACTCTAGCAGACAGCCTTTTTACTTTCGCTGGGATAAATAAATAACTTTGTATAAAATCATGTGTGTAGGACAAATAATTGTTATTGCATTAGTGGACCAGATTTCTGCTTCTTGTTTCTTGCCAGTGAACACTGTGGCTCAAAGCAGATGGTCATATTAATAGCATTGTTTCCCTCCGCCCCCGAGCTCAGAAGAAAAGCAAAACACTGTAATCAAGCGCTTACGGGTGGGGTATTATCTTTCGTGTTCGGCCTCACTCCTCGCTCCACGACAAAGGGTTCTGGTCAGGGATCCAAACCAAAGCCTCCAATCAGAACCCAGATCTCCTTCTGCCTGCATATGGTTCATATTTTTTTGGAGAAACCCAGGGGAAGGGAAGGAGAGAGATTGCTTAATTTGGCGAGGGTAATGTTTTAGAGGGCTGGGGGGATTAAGGGAATATTCTACGTTGTAGAGCTCAGTGGAACCAGCTCTCCAGACTGGGATCCGGGGGCCTTTGACCTTGGAGGAGCAAGATGCTTCAAATATTTAGCAATGGTGGAACAAAACGACATATGTCGAAAATTTCTGCGAAGCTTTAGATTGAATGTTTGCATCAAAATACCGCCTCAATTGATCCCTAGATTTGCCTGTCTCTGATTGCCATTATTCAACTATTTAAAATAGTAAGTATAAAGTTTGCGGATGTTCTTTATTATGGCTATGAATCAGATTGGTCTCACTAGTCCCATCTGTGCAGAAAATGGCAATATTTGTCCAATTGTATTGGCTTCGATATTAAGTAGATCGCATATTTGCTGCAGTTGACTTTGCTCAACAGGAAAACCCTCCTTTGCTGAACGTATAAAAGAGTTATGCATCTCTAGTGTATCTCGAGAAAGATTTAATGATCCTGAATAAACACACACACTGCCTTATTTGCACCGCACGTCTGTGTGCGCTTGGAGCACAATGGGGATTAGAACCACTATTTAATGGTCACACAGTGATTTATGCACTCGCGTGACCGCGGCCCTGGATAGTCACGGTGAAGGAATTTGAAAAGACGCAGCCGTGATTAAATAACAGCTTGCTTGAGCTCCACCACCACGATGACTGGGCCCGTGGAGCTCCTCTGGGAGGAATGGGAGTTTAGAATGACGGCGTGGTCCCTTGTTCTCTGTGCATTACCTGTCGCTGGTTTCCTTTCGGCCTGCTCCGCCGTACACCTGCACATTCTAACGAGGTGATCACACAGCCGTCAATACCGCCACGCTGTCATCACGCCGCCGGTCTGTCCTGTGTGTACATTTCCCCCCCATTGTTAGTCAAGGACCTCACACACACACACACACACACACACACTCTGTCTTAGTCACACACACACAAACATATACACTCACACATACATACATTCTGTCTTTGTCACACACACACACACACACACACACGCACACGCACACGCACACGCACACGCACACGCACACGCACACGCACACACACACGCACACACGCACACACACACACACGCACGGGTGGTTTTCCTGCGAGCATGGTGCAGTGTGTGTCTAATTATAACCGTGAGCCAGGGCCTAAGTGTTCTCAGCAGGCCACCGCAGCCACTCGCAGATTTATGGCAGCGGGACCCAAAGCCACCGGTTACACAGAGCTGCTGGTTCAACTCCCGGTGGTAGTAAATCAGTGGCATGGCTGGAAGCGCAACGCACCGCGTGTGCCTACCCGGGCCATTAGGTTCCGTCAGGTACACTTGACACACGCACACACGCATGCAGGCGCACACAGACGCATGCATGCACGCAAACTCATGCTCACCACACGCACACACAGTAGGCCTAGTCTGAATGACTTTTTACATTTGACCCATCACAATTTCAGTGCCTTAAACCTGTTAGTACGGGGCAAACATTACGACTAAATAGTTTTGTGTCACAAAGCCAGGCCAATGACATGAATTGTTGTAATGTAATGATTGTTATCTCGCCATCAATTCACACAAATGCTCAGGAATAAAGCAGAATGTGGATCTCATTCTCTATGAATATACTCTTTGTAGTCAGCCTATAATGTTAGCAACTCTTGGACATTTATAATGATATTCCATGGCGCAATGCAACTATATTGGCAGTGACACACATCAAGCGATTTTGTCCACAAACAAACACAATCTTCCCCATCTGGAATCGAAACAAAGCTTAACTTCAAACTCCACATTTAGATTATTAAATCCCAGCAGCGTTTCATTACTAACAACAAGGGGAAATGCTCTGCAGACAGGAAGGTTTCCCTTTTGTCTAATAAAGACACTAAATAGGGTGCCAAAAACAATCTGGAGCTCAGTTGAACAATGCACAGACAGGACCAAACTACCGGCGGCATAGTGACCGATCCTCGGCTACCGTGGCCGGATCGCCGCGGCGTCACGTCGACCCTGGGGGGCGATCGGCCGTGTTTACACCATATAGGGCTGCCAAAACGTGCTACACAACACACTGGCATCCAGGGTAGGGCCGTACGCCACAGCGGGAAATCCACGCGGGCCGACATACTTGGAAGTATTACACACACCTCTCGAATAGAATCGAGTTGTGTTTCCGACGCATTGTTAATGGCCCGTGATTCAGAGAAGAATGGAGCGAAAGGTTCATAAACACAGGAAATTACATTGAAGGTTGAGAGGGGGGGTGGATGAAGTAGTAGGCCTACCTTAAGGGGAGATTGGAGTGGAGGTCAATTCAATATTGTTGATTATAGGAAGCTCGTCCTGGCGATTAACAATGATGAAGAAACAAACAGAGGTGCGCCCCGCGGAGTGGACGTTTTGGAGCAGGACAGCAACAAGCATAAATGGGGCTTTCCAAAGGTGCAGCGAGTCTCCTGGGGGCTGTAAAACATAAAGAGGGCCCCCGGAGTCGCCAGATTCACTTTCAATGTTTTCATTCGTTTTTTCGGGAGAGGAAACAATGCATATCACTGACCTTGGTTCCTTTCTTTGTGGCCATAAGTGGTAGGCTATATGTGGGGGCCATAGTCAAGTGCTGTGTCCTGGATTCATTAAGGGGGTATTATGGAAGATGCCGATGCAATCACATCATTGCACTCTCACCTTCCCCCCCCCCCCCCAAGTGCAGGGGTCTGCAACCTTCACTATCCTAAGAGACATATTTGGTCCATCTCCCACTAAATACAATTTATCTGGAGCCACACAACCTATTCAACCCCTAAAATTAAGATAACACAGCATATAAATGTGTATACAGTTATACTCTTACTAAAATAACTGATATACTATTAGTAATATCGTTTGTTGCATTATGAAATTTGTAGTTCTAGAATGTGACTTTATTTCGGTGACAAAACATTGAAACACTTTATTTGGTGATATTTGTGTCACAGTATCACCTTGATCTAAAAAATAAAAGGCGTTCCCTTCTAAATAAAAATAGGGTTAGGTATTTTTTTATTTCCATTTTTTTGGAAATAAGGCAACACTTTGGTCAAGCAGCACGGCAGGAGCATTACATGTTCCTTACAACCGTCAAGCAGGGCCGAGATACATCTGACATGCTTGTGACATTTGAACCTCCTGGCCCCTCAGACCTGGTCACGGGACTGACCCTGGACCTGGCCTATAGGGTCTGACCCTGGACTTAGAACTCAACATGGTGAGGCTGCCTATCAGGCAGCACAGATCTGGGATATACAGTACACCCAGCGGACGTTAGACAAGACTCTGACCTCTTTTTGAAAAAAAAGCGTTGTTTCACACTTATTTTTAATTCTTTAAAGTAGTTTATCTTTTAAATTATATTTCTGGTTCTTTTCGTTGTTAATATTTAGTGTTCACTGTATTTACATCAGGCCTACTTTGTGAAGTAGGCCTACATTGAGTTACTTCTGTAGGAAATGTGCTCTAGGAATAGAGGCTTGGCTTGCCAGTGGACAAAAGAGAATTAAAGTTAGTTAAAGTTGGTAGAGAAAAAGTATTTGACAGGACTTAACTTTGATGAATAATTCCCCATAAATATACTAACCCATAAATATGCTTACATCTGAAAAAGGTGAATGACTTGATTAATATAGTCAGCACTGTTTAATAATATTAATTGTTTGAGTGTATTTTAACATTTCTGGAAAAAATAGGTTTCACACGTGCATCATGTGAAATTATGCCATTTCATTGTTGGAAATAGCCACCGTACAAATACAAAGACCTATATTTATATTTTAACACTAAATAGTTTAGGCCTTATGTTTGTGCGTTCTGCTTTTGATACTTTTATCCAATGCAGTGGGTTATTATTTTTAGAAATGAGTTACCCACTGTTTGTTACGCTGGGTTGTTTCATGACATTTTGGGTCATTATGCCAGGTAAAATTCTTCAGCTTTGAACTTTCCTAATGAGTGTGCTGACATCTAGTGGTAAACGTGACACACTGCAGTATAACCTATACTTTATTATTATATTTCATACTGTTTCCGTTGTATTACTCCTCAAAGGTTCGCTTCATGTATGTTCTATAAATCCTGAAACAAATTACTGTAACAAAAGTAAATTCAATTAAATTTGATTACAATTTTCATTGAACACTTTAACTTTAAATGTTTTATCAACAATAAATTAAGCCATTCTTTTTTTTCCACAAACCACGCATTATTTTAACGGACCAAACACCTTCTCGAAAGCCTGCTTGTCAACGATGCGGCCGTAGCTCAGGGAGAAATACATGGTCTCTGCCGTGCTGTATCTCTTCAGCCTCAACACCGTCTCAGTCACAGAGTCCCCCGTGTCCCCCAACGTCATGACGTCCGTCACCGGGAGAAAGACGTCGTGACGCCTGCCCCAGAACGTGAGGTGGGAGACCTTGAGTGTGCTCTGTGAAGAGTCCAGGTAGATCATGCCCACCACCTTCCTCAGGAAGTGACTGGCCGTGTACAGCATGACTCCGGCCAACACGGCGATACCTGTGGAGTAGGTCGCCAGGAAGTAGGACAGCTCTCCGCTGAGGTAGAAGTAGTAAACCGGGGGCAGGATGGCGAGGGTGATCCCCGTTTGGAGCAGTTTGAGCCTGGATATGGCGCGGAGGAGCTTGATGTGCGGTAGGTGGTAGATCATGGTGTACTTCTCCGTTGACAGGTCAGAGTACTTAGCCAGGTGAGTGACTTGGTGTAGATGGGGCCGTTGGAAGCCATTTTGAATGGAGGAGGTCCCCTCTGGCTGCCTGGTGGAGTATAGTAGTTGTGGGCCACCGAGCTGGAGTAGTGGATGTCTGGGAGTTGATAATAAGCCTGGCACCCTGTTACAGCAGCGCAGCTGGGCGGATAACCTAGAGGCAAATCTTGCGCTTAGCTTTCAGGGAAAGAGGGGGATAACGGTTAGAAGCT
Source organism: Trisopterus esmarkii (assembly GCA_027123545.1). NCBI lineage: Eukaryota > Metazoa > Chordata > Actinopteri > Gadiformes > Gadidae > Trisopterus > Trisopterus esmarkii. Next base: position 18,650,975 of record JAOPJL010000116.1, read on the forward strand.
GTGTATGTTTTTGGTACTGGGATACCGTGTAATTCTCAGCAGCTGAATACAAACAAAAAGCATCCAATACAAATGACCAACATTGTTTGAAAAGGTGATTCATATTTCAATATGAATGAGGATTCTGGTGACTGATGTTTCAACATGAATCACCAGTCTCATAATACTCATTTTATTGAGAACCCGAAAACATGGCAATCCTGCATAAGGCCCATACATATAACAGCCTACTTCTCAGGATGGAGAGCGGTTGGTTACTGTCCACAGCCGTGGCACTACTGCCCCCTAGTGGTCAGATATAAGTATTCCACTCTACAACAGTTTCACCGTGAACGACCCCAGTCGTCCTCAAAGCCCCCACACTGTCCTGCATGGTGGAAGGGACAGGGTCAGTGGGATGCAGGGGGTAGCCAGTAAGGTGAGGTAGTTTGTATGTAGACTAGATGGCATGGTGTTTGTCTGTGTCGAGTGATCATCAACCGACTGTGACTAAATTCCCAAGAAGGTACGACCCTCCTATTGCACGTAATGTTGCGACTTTAAGTGCAAAAGCACCTAAAGTAATAGATTAATTGGAGGATCGAAAGGGATCTTACCATTTTGAGAGACGCCTTATAGATGCGGGACAAGCTTATTATAAGCAGGACAGCATCAGCGTCTCAGGAAAGAGGTCCGAGGAGAACGGTCCCTGACCCGGATGTTTTTAGACATCCAGTCACGCCCATTCATTGCTTATGCACCTGTAACTTCACTCCTATTATTATTTTCAGAAATTGTGTCCATATTAAGCTATTTTGCAGCTTTGTTCATCCTCTAATTTCACAAATGAATATTATTAGGCTCCCGAAGCATATGACACGTCTGCGTCTGCGCGGTGCGGTTATTTACGTCACGAGGTTTCCGCAACATGTCAACTCAGCGTCTGCACCGTAGTCCCCGTACGAGTGATTTGTTTCTCTGGCCCTTTTGAAGGTAATTTATCCAAGCATTATTAGGGTAAAGTGCTCCTCGTAGCCTCGCCATTGAAACGTGATATTATCGGATGATGACGTGACGCTAGTATGGAAACATGAAGCCAGCCTGCAACGTCAATTGAGTGAGCGACCTCCAACGTTGGCGTAGGGGCAAATACAAGGAACACTGCATCATTGGTTTTTTCTTTGTTTTTTTTTTCTCACAGTGCGAAAATGCTGCAGTTAGGAGATGAAGTGGCCCTGTATTCGTTCGTTTTTGTCCTGGTCCTGCTGGGCACAAGGAGTCCAATATGGTCCTGCGTTATTGCCGTCTCCATGTACTCCTTCCTGGCGATGTTTAAGTTCCCCCAAGCTCCAGACAGCCGCGTACGCCAAGTGCTGAGCCCTGGGAAAGGTGTGACGGGTCTTGGCAGGGTGTCAGCCATCGCACACAGGGGCGGCGGGCACGATGCACCGGAGAACACCATCGCTGCGATCCGAGAGGTGAGACCAAACTGGGAGTAAAACAAACCTGGGAGAAAGACGGTGGAACATGATAATCACTTCTGTTTATAAAGGTCCTGGTCTTGGTCATTCGCTCTCTAAATTCACTATATATAGATTGATACTATGCACAGTGTAAAGAAACCACCCCCTAGATTTTTTTTAAAAAGTGCATTGCCCACTATTCTATATTATTGATATACAACATGCACATTTAGAACATAGTTTGGAGGACTCTGAGATAGTGGCTCCCCCTCCGCTTTGTTGGTTTATGGTCAGTTGCTAACTGTTAAATGACTTCAAACACATCTCTCAATTAGCATATTTTTCCAGTAGGAGCGACAGATTGGTATTTTCTTAGTATTGGGTGGGGGACACGACCTCCCCCGTGCTGCAGCCTCATCAGTGCTGTGAGAAACCCTGGGTCCACTGGGAGAACTATGGTGAAGCAGAGCTAGGCACTAGGCACAAAAAGGTATCGTGCGTTCTCTCCGCAGGCTAGTAAGAATGGTGCCGAGGGTGTGGAGCTTGACCTGGAGTTCACGTCTGACGGGGTCCCCGTGCTGATGCATGATGAAACCGTGGACCGCACCACCAACGGATCCGGACCTCTCAGCCAGATTTGTTTTTCAGAGTTGTCGAAATTGGACGCAGCGGCGAAACATCGTCTCAGGTCAGGGGACGCTTTGACCACGGCACAGCTTTCTCGCCCTGTTAAGAACAAACTGTTGCTTGCCCGGTTGAGGAATAAGTTTGTGACTGGTGTACTCGTGTCATTTGCTTTCAGGGATAAATTTGCTGGAGAGAGGATCCCAACTCTTGAAGAAGCAGTGGAAGAGTGCATCAAACTCCAGCTCACCATCTACTTTGATGTCAAAGGTCATCCAGATGAGGTACACACCCACCGCAACACGTACGTGCGTGCACCACAGACAGACAGAAACAGTAAATGTGCTATAATTCTATTTCACATAACATAAAATATCAGTATTCTTGTATTAGCTCTCATAGTTCATAGACCATAGAGGCTTCATCGTAGGACAAAAGTGATTTTGGTTGTATTTTCTCCTTAAGTTACCCAGCTGTTGGCCCACCAACTGACCCTTGGGGAACACACACACACACACACACACACACACACAGCAACACAACTACTCGGACCACACATAACAACCCACACATAGCCACCCACACGTAGCGACACACCACAAACTAGTCTGACCACATATAGTGACACACATAACGCCTGGGACGACACATAACGACACGCACACTAAACGACTCTGCCATGACCTACAATCTCCTCATGTAGTTGTCGTTTCTCCCACTCAGGCGTCAGCGGCCCTCCGAGACCTGTACAGGAAACACCCCGTTCTCTACAACACCAGCATGGTCTGCTCCTTTGAACCCAAAGTCATCTACAGGGTAGGAAGGCATCCCCCCACAGCGGGGCTTAGACCTGTCCTAGTGTCACTTGCAGTTAGCTCTACTGTACTCTACGGTTAGCTACACGGTACTAGCCAATCAGACAACGTGATGCGGCACAACGGTGGAACGCATTTCCCTCAGAGATGATTCGCTCAGAAAAGCTTTAGAGAACAGTATTGGGGGAAACTAGTGTTTGGATGACTGGTACTAATGGAGGGGGTTGGAATAGGTGGCTAATGCATTGTATGTTTAGATGTTATAGAGCATTATAATAAAGTACAATAGAGTTACATTTTTCTATTTGAAGTGAACTTACATCTTCTATCGCCGAAAGTGTATGATATCTATAGCTAAAGGTTGGCACACAGAATATTGCATGTATTACCTATTGCACACCGCCTCACGTATTTCCATCCACCGACCCCTGCCCCAGATGAGGCAGAGCGACCCAGACGTGGTCACGGCACTGACCCACAGGCCGTGGAGCCTGAGTCACTTCGGAGACGGTGTGCCGCGCTTCACGTCGCCGTGGAAACACAAGTGGATGACGCTGGTGGACGTGCTCCTGGACTGGGCGCACCACCACTTCCTGTGGAAGCTGTGCGGCATCTCTGCGTTCCTGGTGCAGAAGGACTTTGTCTCGCCGTGAGTGCCGTCTACAAACCCCCCAAAAAAACGATACGGAAGAGAACTATCGGTCTTCATTTCATTTATTTAAAGGGCAGGGCGCATTGATCTTGCATTACTGTAAATGTGCTAGTGTTAGCCAGCAGGCTAATTTTCAACTGTAGTCCTATGGCAAGATGGTTGCTGTGGTTAATTCCTTCCCCCTCTACCCCGCAGAGACTACGTCCAGTACTGGGCCCAGCGGGGGGTGCAGGTGGTGGCCTGGACTGTCAACAAGGAGGTGGAGAAGCAGTATTACCGGGAGCTCCTCAAGGTCAACTACATCACCGACAGCCTCGTGGAAGACTGTGATCCGCATTACTAAAAAAGGCCAAGTTATGCTTTTGCGTGCAATGGTCGCCGTTGGTACGCTGTGGTGAGGTGTATCTACAATGGCTATTCAAATCCTCAGCCTTCGTGTTATACACAAACACCTACGCATTGGATTTGAAATAAGGGTATTTTCTTTGCCTTGGTATTCAGGTTTTTAATGAAGGCTTTTCCATACGTTTTAATAGGCGGTCCCGCTTAGAGATGCCAGCTAGGTAACTTTTGCGGAACAATGTTTAAAATGTATCTATTCAAATGTGTCTCTCTATGGGGAGATCTTGTATATATGTTCTCTTTGTTTGTCACGTGTAAAGGAGACATCACAACACCTCTATCAGATGTACTGTAATTCACCAACTCAGGAGTCATTTCTTTTTGATTTTCCATCATAACTGTTTTTAGTTTGTGGTTTCTTATAACACAATAATTGAATGTACTTACTCTATAGCTGAATGCAGGCCAATTTTAAGAAACCAGTTGTAAAAAGGGCCTGGGTTGATTAGCGAAACAAAATAAATTAAACTGAAATGCTAAAAAAACAGTTACATTTTTCCATATAGGGTAGGCCTTTTTTTAAACGGGGATTTTTCGGCACAGCACACGTTAATGAAATGACAGTCAGACTCCCAACGCTGTTGGCGCTAATCTTCATGCACTCCCCCACTGATCTGTGTGGCCCATATACTGTCAAAGGTGTCTGCACAACCTCTTACCATGAGCAGCGTCCCCGTTTGACCATGTATACCGTATGGCCTGCGTTGCCCAAGTTGATCCAAATTGCGGTGCGGTGCGATGCCAGTATCACCCTGGTTTTAAGCCTGTCTGAGCCGCTTCTTGTCCCAACGGATCTCCACTTAGCAAATCGTAGACTGTGTGTAGTAATAAGTTAATTAAAAGGTTTGGGAGTTTAAGTCTGCAATTTGGGTTATCGCAATAGGGTTAGGGTTAGGGTTAACCGCATACTTGTATAACAGGCTGTTATCGTATATCTGACATGTTTAACATTAACCCTGACAATAAGTAATTTCGTACGCTTATCTTATTTGATACACGCTTGCTGTCTGGGTGAGAGGTGAGCGGTAGTATGGTGCACACCTCTGAAGGGCGCCCCGCCCCCTCGGAGTCTCGATCGGGGGCGTGTCGTGACGTCATGTGGAGGTGCCCCGCATTACTGTCTCACTTTTGATTAAATCCAAACCCTACGGCTCCTTTTTTTTTTTTTACGCACAAAGATCGGCAACTGTCGACACCCACCCAATACCTCGCTGACACACGTTGCGGATTACAAGAGCATTACAGGGTTTCATTTTGAAGAGCGATGAGCATGTGCGGCCGGTTTCTCCTTGGATGACCTATAGGCAGTCCTTGCAGGAGCACACGGCGCTAGGAGCCAACATCTGCGGAGGAACGACGGCAAGGCACACTGTCTCGGGCACAGGGCAAGCTGCGTGTGTGTGTTGAACTTCATGCAAACGCAGTTGATTTGACGGAACACGCCGCAAACAAATTGACACCATTAGTGCGAGATAAGAGGGACTGGACGACGAGTGCACGACGTGAACGGCCTGACTTGGAATTTGCGGACGCTGCAGCGAAGCGAAATCTAACAAAAAAAAACCAACACTGTTCGGACTATCCTCAGAGGGCGCCTCATGATGTACACTATTACCAGAGGTCCCAGTAAACTTGTTACACAGCGGAGGACAGGTGAGAAACAGTCGCAGTAATCAGGTGTTTTACTTTTTTTTTATATGCCGATTATTGGGTGGGACTTAAAACTTGCATTGGAAGAAATGTGTATGAAGAAAAAATAACATTTGCGAGTAATTTGTTTCCCTTAGGTCCCACGCAACAAATTGAGAGTAAAAACAACGACTTGAAGATCAAATCGACGTCGTGGTTCGATTCAAAGTAAGTAAAGAACCCATTATCGTTGTGAGAGCTGATGGGGATCTGGACCCGATAGTTTGATCCGACAGCTGCCATTTGGATTGTGTGCGTCTCAAGCCGCTCACATAACACGGCTGTCATGTGGTCACATAACACCGCGGCCACACAGTCACCAGACACCGGCGTCGTTGCGTTAGTGGTGGGCACAAGGGAAAACTCCTTATCATTTTATTCAAATAAAAAGCAAGTGCTCCTGCAAAATATCACTGTCCCGAACCCCGGCCATAGCTGTGACCTTGCGAGGGTTTGTTTACAGTCCATGTGGTCGCCGGGCGGAACTGTGTCATAGGCTCTGGGGGCGGGATCAACACCCAGAGCCGGCAGAGTTGTAGACTGCTGAGTGGTGGCCCAATCTGGCAACACTGAGCCTGTATTTAAAGAGTAGGCTACGCATCAAAGTTAAACTTTACTAGACTAAATATTTTTCTATTTTCTCCTATAAACGTACGGATGTTAACTAAACTGGCGGTCGGGCTGGCTAATATTCGGTTTTTGTTGAGCGTGCCTCTTAATTGGGAAAGTAATTAATTGAATTGCGTATCAACCTCTATGTCAGCTTTGTACCCATGCGCATGTCCTTGCAACTCTGCTTTATGGGATGCTGGCTGAACAAAATGTATCGTGGGATTATGGGATATCATCTTCACTTCATCCCTGTAGAATGCCCTCTATACGCTCGCCAATCAATACTCATCGTTGGTCTCCGTCTGCTCCAGCTCTCCGACCCCGAAGATAGTGTTCAACAGACCGAACGGGAAGCGGTACCACACGGCAGCCCCACCGCAGACTGACAGTCCTACCGAGGGCTGCTTCACACCTGCACACGAAGAAAATGTTAAGTTTGTCCTCGAAGGTAAGATACATTTGCATCATGCCACCTTCATACGTGGAGCCAATTATTTTTTCTCGTGAAGATGTGTGAATTCAACGTGTTGGTTTTATAGCATGGCAGGAAGTGGAGCAGAAGATGGGGGACGGGGAGCAGGAAGGCCGCAAACCTGTCAGTGCGCCAGTCCAGTACTCTGAGAAGACCACCGCACCTGTGATGAAGAGTAAGAAGTCCTTTTTATGCGTCTCAAACTGTACAGGTCCATCCATTTCAGTCTTGTGATGAGGCGGTGGTCACTTGACTCCATCTTTATTGTGGCAAGACGGGTAAAACCTGCTTTAACCAAAACTTCATTTCATGCAGTTGTCCAGAGTAAACCACCCATTTATTGAAAGAGTGAGCAATACAACAAACAATGAAGCATTTGTTTGAGAGAAAATATTCCTGGGTTGACAAAAGGATGCCTTTCATAAAATAGTTGAACTCTGTGACCTCAACGTATGGGAGAGTATTTGCTAATATACAAGTGTATATATTTCTTATCCCGGTATATTTGTTCAGCTTGAATGTTGGACTTGCTCTCTACCAGCCTGTCCAGACAGACAGAGAGAGCAGGTGGTGGCTGATTAAAGGCTTCTTTCCATGACTTACTCGACCCTGCCCCCGGTTTACTGAGTTTACCTGGTCTTATACTACTTACCATTCGTCATCGCGGGGTTTCATGTGTCGGCATGCTCGTCTTTAGCCGCGTATCGTTGCCGTGCTTTGCTAGCCCCCCCGCAGACTTCTTCTTCTTCTTCTTCTTCTAACCCGTCTTGTTCCCTCTCGCAGACTTTGTGCCAATCGACCTGGAGGAGTGGTGGGCACAGCGCTTCCTAGCCAACATAAACAACCTATCATGACCGCCGCCGCCGCCGCCGCCGGCTGGCTTGAGGATCTCGGGAGCGCCGGGAGGCAGGGCTCGGGGAGGGAAGGGATCGGGACCGCACCGTCGATGAAGCGAGCCACCCCCCCGTTCGCCGCCGCACCTGTTCCAGATGAGACTCAGAACGCACCAGTCCCAGGAGAAGGAGAAGTCTGGGCTTCGATGATGCGTCACGCAGGGGGGGCCCAGAGCGTGAGGACAGCTCAGGACATCAGAATTTACACCCTTGTTGTTTTTTTTTGTTGTTTTTTTGCTGCTCTGGAGGATTCTGGATTTGCGAAAACAACGAATCGGGATATTCTCGTCTTCGTAGCAACACGAAGGCCAAATGAGGTTCTGACCCACGGCGAACTGCCGAGCAGGACCTGTGCCTCTCTGCGTACTTGAATCTCCCGTCAGATGGTTCTGACTGACGGTTCCCTTCTTCAGTGTCTCTGGTTGAGAAACCTCCCTGGAAGCTCTGCCGGCGTTTGCTGTAGCTGCTGTTTGTTGGCTGATCTTTAGATATTCAAAATCTATCGAAGAGAATACCAGTAAAAACATCCTTTTGCAAGAACCTGTGTCCTGGAATTATTGACCAGCTTTTCTGAGGGGAGGGGAATGCTTTCAGAGCTCTAGCAGCTACCAGGAGCCAACGACTCAGTACATCAGACATGCACATTTGCCTCTTTGTTTATTTTCCACAATGGGCCTTCAATAACTATACAACAAAAATATTTAAAATTACACGGTAGGAAAAACATACTTCATCGATTTTTCCAAACGATAAAACATCTCATACTAAAATAACAGGGATCGTTGACAGTGCAAAAGACAGAAATGATCTAAAACCTTCCCTTCTTCTCAGCTTATATCGACCATGAATTCACCTGAAATCCTCACGCCTCAGCGGCTGATTGTGTAAAACCACATCAGCTGTGTCGGGTTTGTTGTGCTCATACACGTTCTCTACCTTCATCATTCCGTGGCCACAGCCGTCTTCCTCTTCCTCCCCCTCGCTCCCCTCTCCCCCTTGGCCTTCCCCCTCCGTCGCCCCGCAGCGGGGCGGCCCCCCGGCTTGGCCGTCGTCACGGTGATGCACTGGGAGTCCAGGTAGTCCATGAGCTTGGCGGCGCCCAGACGGATGCCGGCGGCCTTGAGCCGGGCCTGGAGCTGGCAGAGGACCAGGGGCTGGTAGCGCAGCACCTGGTGGTGCAGGTCGGCGTTGGACAGGATGAAGGCCCGCACCGCCTGCACGCGGTCCTGCTGCCGGCCGGCGGCCTGGGAGGCCGTGACGCCGCCGCCGTCGCCGTCTGACTCGCTGTCGGAGGAGTGCAGCAGCTCTGGGTTGGACCTGAGGAGGAGGAGGAGGAGGAGGAGGGAGCAGGGGATGGGAGAGGACAGGCGTTTGCGTCAAACAGATGAGGGCCGTATTGATTACAGAGAACCAAAGAGTGTTGAAAAGGAGCTGAAATTAGTACTACAACTAGCAGTATAGTAGTACTAAGAAGTTCTGAAGCTATCAGAGTACTAATACAAAAACTAATAATATCGTACTACGAAGAAGTTCTGAACAGATCAGAGTAGTACTACAACTAATAATGTAGTACTGCTAAGAAGTTCTAAAACAATCATCAGCACTACTACAACTATTAAAATAGTACTACTAAAAAGTAACGATCAGAGTAATACTACAACGAGTAATATAGTACTACTAAAAAGTTCTGAAACAATCAGAGTACTACAACATCTATTAATAACGTACTACTTAATAAGAGGTAAGTACATCCCATCTTAGTAGAAACAATAAAGTCCTACTACTCCCACCCGGGGGCTCCCCCTCCAGGGACCCCGGGCCTGGGTCCCGCGGTAAAGCCTCACCTCTCTGACTCCTCACTGGCGACGGTGGAGGAGGAGGCGCTGGAGCCCTGGGACGAGGACAGCGGCTCTGGGTCCTCGCGGCCCCGCTTCACCGGGGAGGCCCCTGTGGGCACGCCGGGCCGTTTGAACTGGAGCCCCTGCGCACAGGAGGGGGGCCGGCCACTGGGCCGAGGCTTGGTGGGTCCAGGGCCGCCAAGGGGGCCTGAGCCCCCATGCTCCTCCTCCTCCTCGTCGGAGTGGACCAGCTGGTGGGTGTACTGGTGGATCTGCCTCAGCTTGAGGACCATCTGCCGCTTGGGTAACGGACGCACGCCGAACCTGGACACACACACGTGTGTTAGGCGTTGTTGTGTTAGCCGGCGTAATTTGTGATTTGACATACTCGAATTTCTGAGCCAATCTTTGGTATTTGTACTTAATAAATGACAGTTGTTTGTTCAAAAGTTCGATTAGATACATTTTCGGTCTACAGACTTCTCGTTGCAGCCCTAAAATCCATAGAACTCAGGAAGAGAGGAGAAGAGATACACATCGATGAAAGATAAAAAAAACCCAGACATAACTAACAGATCCAAGCCCATCATTTCACATTGACCGTCTTACACTGGAGATCCTAAGCATATTAAGTCTGCTATCATTCATTGCTGTCTTGGTGCTTAGTCACTCAGGCACAGGGGATACTTGGGCCTCTTCATGGCCCTTCCTGTCCCCACCATGAAGCTAGCAACCCGTCCCACCGCACCGCTCACCTGTTGAGCTTGTTCTTGAGCTCGGGGGTGTCCATGTCGGAGTAGCTGGGCATGGGGGTGATGGGCACCAGGGTGGTCCGCTTCCTGCTCCCAGAAGACACTAGAAGGGACGGGACAAGGAGAGATGCATGGAAGTGGGCTCGCTCGCTCAATCACTGCACGGTACCCACGAACGCCGTGGACCTGAGGTCATAGGTCAAACCATCGGAAGGGCCTCTCTCTAAGCTGCGCTAAAACATCCGTATGATTCATCAGGATCACTCAGTTGTGCTGACTCTGCCTGAGAGCGTTTAGCGTGAAGGCCCCTGCCAGGAATGTAAACATTAGCAGTATAGCACTTCGGAGACATCCATAAAGTGCTTTGAATGAGGATTCATGGTTGTGTTAATCACCAACTCCTAACGGACCCCACACACATTAATCCCCAAAGTCGAAAGTGCTATCTTGCCATTGTTTACCTTTGAAGCGGATAAGTGCTCTCTGGAAGAGTCGGAACAAAGAAGTCATTTTGACCGAGTATACTGGTAACCGATGTTTAAGTGAAACGGTTACGATGGTTTGGTCACCCAGACCTGTGTGTGTGTGGTCCTTTTAAGGTTCAGTTGATTTGTACAGCACTACAACAGGCTGACTGTCACAAAGTTACAAGCATCTGGCAGAGGAAGACGAAACAACATGATAAACACAGGCCAATCAACACCAAACATGGGAAACATTCAAACGGAGTGTGCATGTCTGTCTAATACGATGGAGGTGAAGAGCTGTATGTTCGAGGTGTATGACAATCATTTAAGTTTCGGTTTCGGCAATGAATATAGAGCAACGCTATTCTATTCAAACAATGAACACGTGCATCTTATAACACACACTACAGTGTGTTAGATCAGCTGCAGGTGTCTCTCCATCCTCAAGTCCAGGGGAGGAAGCACAACTTAAACATGGATTATTTCCCCCTCCTTGTGTGTGAGGAGGGTTTACCTGGGGTCTGGAATCGCGCCATTGGGTTCCCCCTCTGCGAGAGAGGGAGGGCCTCAGCCTGTTCCTCCCCCTCTTCCTCAACCACCTCCTGCCAGCTGTCCCACAGCTGGGGGTCCAGGAGGCTGCCGTTGACCTCCGGGCCTCTGTGAGGGGTGTCGGGGTCCACCGACGGACGGGCGGTGGGGGGCGGGGGCGTGCCCGGGCTTCTGCTCGCGGAGGGGTTGTGCTCTCTGTCCCGGGAGTGACTTGGAGTGAGGTGGGAGTGTGGGGAGTGAGGGGAGACGGGGCTGTGCTGGTGGGAGCCGGCTTCTCCGCTGTCCTCCAGCCTCAGGCTGAAGCACGGCACCTGGCCGCCGTCTCCCTCGCCGCCGCCACCGCCGCCGCCGCCGCCGCCGGCGTCCAGGCCCCACGAGTCGTTGAAGGCCATGGGGGGCTCGTCCATGAAGCTCTGGCAGAAACTGGGTTCGGACACCCGTTCATGCCCTCCTCCCTCCGACTCCGACGCCGCCGCCTCCTCCCCCCTTCCCACCGCTCCTTCCGCTCCACTCTCTCTTCCCTCGTTCCGCACGCTCTCGTCGGCATCGCCGCTCTTCTCAGGGTCCACAGTGTTGCCGTGGTGATGATCCGATCCGAGCGTGCGTCTGCAGCGGCCGGAGTCCGCGTCTCTGTCCGCACCCGAGCGGCCTTTGCAAAGTGGCGAGAGGGAGAGGGAGACGGAGCACGGCGGGTCAGACCGTGAGAGGTGCCCGCGCCCTAGCTCCTCCCGCGCGGGGTCGCCGGGCACCAGGGAGGTCTCCAGGGGACCGGGGGGCTTGGGGGGCTGGGTGTGCAGGGGAGTGCTGCTGTACGGCCCGGGATGGCCGTGGGTGGGTGTGCCCTTCGTCGAGGAGGGGGAGGAGAGAAGCAGGCGGGGGAAACCAGGAGGTCTCGCGTGGTCTTGGGCCAGCGGGGTTACCGTCCCGGGCATGGGTTTAGCGTCGAGGCTGGACTCTGACCCATTGCTCTCGCCGGTGCTGGTCCGGTTCACGGTGCCCTTTGCCGGAGGTCCGTCTGTGGGAGGGCGGCTCCCCGAGGTCTGCGCTCTGCCTTTGGACCGGGGGGAGGAGGAGGGAGTAGGGGGCGGGGATGGGGAGATGCTGGCGCTGGCTCTTGGGAAGAGCCGCGTCCGGAACATGCTGCTCTGGGTCTGGGTGCAGATGCTGCTGCTGGTGGTGGTGGTGGTGCTTCGGCTGGCCTGCAGCGGCGTGGCCGGGATCAGCCAGGACACCTCCGGGGAGAAGCCCAGCTGGTCCGGACTCTGGTCCGCGACGGCGCAGGCGGAGCCTTGCCCGCCGTCGCCCCCTCCCTCCTCGGCCCCCCTGGCGGTGGGAGATGTGCCGGGTCGTGGGTGCAGCGATGGTGCTTTGATCTGCGTGTACTGCTGGTGCCGCTGCGTCCAGACCGGGGAGAGAGGCGGGGTGGGTCCCGGGGAGAGAGGCGGGGTGGGCCCCGGGGAGAGAGGCGGGGTGGGTCCCGGGGAGGCAGCGGGTACCGGGCCTTCGTCCATCTCCTCGCTCGAGTCCGACAGAACTATCAGCTCAGGCTCCACGCGCCTCCGAGGGGGCTCTGGCGGGGCCGGCTGACCTATGCTACGAGGGCCGCGACTCTCTCTCTTCGGCGACGCCCCCGGGTCGGTGGCGGGATGGTTGCCGGGGGGACCGTCCCCGGACGCGTCCGAGTCCACATCCGGCGCTGTCCTGTGTCTGCCCGGCGGGGACAGACCCGGGAGAGGCAGGCCGAGCTCGCTCAGGGGACCGGGGCTGTCGGAGAGGTCGATGACCTCGCTGGGCGAAGACTGAAGGCAGGTGGCGTCCGCCGTGCGCGACGGCGTCCCGTCGCCTCTGGGGAAGGCCCTGCTGGGGGAGCGTCGTCGGGGCGGAGGAGGAGGAGGAGGAGGAGGAGGAGTCGCCTCTTGCGGGAGGCCACGGGAGGTAGAGGGCTGGGGGCTAGGGAGTCGGGGGGAGGCAGGGAACTCCTCCTCGCAGACGTCCCAGGAGCCGGAGAAGAGGCGGCTGTAGCTGAGGCTGCTTGGAACCTGGCAACCCGGGCTCCGCTCAGGAGCGTCTGCTCCGGGACCCACCGGGGGCTCGTCATGTTCTGGACCGCCTGCCTTGGTGAGTACGTGGTCCTCTGTCGATGTTGGCCCTCCCTCCTCCTCCTCCTCCTCCTCCTCTTCCTCACGAGTTACACCACCACCCTCCTCCTCCGTGCTGTCCCGCTCCTCCGCCAGCTTCCTCTGCGTGGCAGCGAACTCGTAGATCTCCTCCATTTCCTCGTCGTTCACGGGCTCCTCGTGCGTTTCCCCGTCGCCGGACGCCAGGCGGCGGTCCCGCTGGCCGCTGCCGTCGTCCCGCCGACCCGCCGCACCTTCCGATGCGCCGGGCGTGGCCTCTCCCCCCTCCTCACCCTCCCTGTCCCCTTCCTCCTCCTCTTCACTCCACATGGAGCGCAGCAGCTCTGTGAAGTCCCGGTCGCCCCGCGCCGGGTCCACGCCCGGGCCGGGGTGGTGGCCGTCCCAGGGCTGCCCGGCCTCGGCCGCGTCTACCTGGGGCCCTGCGTCCGCCTCCTCCTCCTCCTCCTGGTAGAGCTGGACCAGACGCTGGAGCTCCTCCAGGTCAAATCTACAAACACAGACCGGTCACACATGAACACCACTTCATGACATTTATGAATGGAGGGCGAGTCAGGGACAGAATCTGGGCCCCATTGGTGGAAGGGGAGAGGCCCGTTCCGGTTAGGCTGGCAATACTGCAATAGTAATATTACTAAGATACTATCAGAGCTATGAAAGAGGTCTTTGGGACTTTTCTAAATGCCCATGCAAATATTTAAATTAACAAAAATGGTAATTACCTTTTCAATGAAAAAATGAATGTTATAGTGGATACAACATGCCAACAGGAAGGTAAAAATCATTCATTATTTTTCCCTTACAAAAGAATAAGTATCTCCACCCTAATATAACATTCATCAGCACATCCTGATCCGTCGATCCTGCCGGTACAACCGGCGGCCGGGCGGGGTACTGACCTGGTGGCCAGCTCCTGGAGGGCGGGCAGCAGGGGGGCGGGGGGCGCGGGACACCGGCCTGTGTAGAGGTACTGCAGCAGAGGCAACACGGCCTCCCCAGGACACTCCCCCAGCAGCACCCGCTGGGTGCTGGGCAGGCCCTCCTCCTGCACCCCGAAGCCGGCGTCATGCACCTGGGAGAGCCAGAGGGAACATGCGGGGTATAATGGTGCTGCTGGTGGTGCTGGTGGTGGTGGTGGTGGTGGACATGAAGGCCGAGCGGTGTCTTTGCCTGGTGTGATCACGTCATAGCGTTTCTCCCGTGTGTTATTTTGTATAGTTAGCTTATACGTTAGGCTGCATAATAAAAAGGGAAAATTTGTCATTCTTTTCTAACTCATTTTTCCATTTAAACGGTTTGCTTGTGAATGTATAGTTAATTGCTGTACATTGACAATACACCATAAACATACTGTCGATGTAAGAAGATAATTATATACTGTGTCAAAACTGGAAATCTGCTATCCTATACAAATATATTAGCGTTTGCTGCTGCGTAACTTACCATTTGGGCCAGCAGGGGGCAGCGGGCGTACAGCATGAACGAGTGGACGAAGAAGACCTCCCCGCTGTCCACTTGGACCTGCACGTCACTGAGCTGAGGGTTGTTCACCATGCTGCTCAGGTCACCCGACAGCCTGGACAGCGCCACCTAGCGACCAACATACCATAACGCGCGACTCATGTCATTAGGGGAAAGTACAAATAGGATAGCAGTGCTGTTTTCGAGAGCAGGCAGTGTCTATGGGTTACTTTGTTCCCCTGGATGGAATCAAAATTGAGCAAATTACGACATAAAAAATGTCTGGAGTATTTACTATTTACTTCTTGTCCAATTATTTTGTCGTGTGAAGTTTATTTTACGGGGGCAGTTCACAATACCAACATTTCTGTAAATGTGTCCCGAGTTCGTCAAGAATCTACATCTGCAGGCCCGATCCTACATTAAAACGTGTATGAAATAAAGTCCTCAATACAACTCTTATGGACAGACAGCACCTGCACCCCTCAAGAGGCGAGGGAGACGTGGGAGAGAAGATTACGGTGATTAGGACTATACACAGCAAACTTAAAACACACAGCGGTAAGCAAGAACCTGGTTGATTGTGGGTGAGCCCTGATCTCCATCGTGTGGAGGACTAGCATTATGGGCTGCGGCTACAGACAGTGGCTTTAGAGGTAAGTGGTTCCCTTCCTGGGCTGCAGTAACGGAAAAAGCGTGGATCCGCTCAACATAAAGTTTCTAAACGGCCCCTGGCCATCACTCTGACAGGGGTGGGATCCAGCCAATGGGAGAGCTGGAAAGTGGTGAAAGTGCTGAGTCTCATTACCCCCTCGCGCCGGTTGTTCTTCTCTGGGCGACCGCCCAGACTGCCGGAGCCCCCGATTGGCTGGCTGGAGGCGACGGCGTCCCCCCCGGGGAGAAAGCCGCTGAGGCCGAGCTTGACTCGCTCCTCGCTCCTCTCTGGTACCAATCCGCTGAGCGGGGAGTCAGGGATGACGCCGGCGCCACCCGCCTCGTCTGGGGACAGGTTATCACCGTTTACTCCTTCAGTATACCCTGGAAATCCAGAGTTCTCGCCGGAGGACAATTTTGAATTTGCTCAGCGAGTCACTCTGGGAACGGGCAATATACTCACTCCCCGGTTCCCCCGGCCCAGAACATTAACCAATCACATCGTTGTATCGGATATAGTCGGGCCAAAAGCGTCGCTGTTTT
This sequence comes from Trisopterus esmarkii, assembly GCA_027123545.1. Classification (NCBI taxonomy): domain Eukaryota; kingdom Metazoa; phylum Chordata; class Actinopteri; order Gadiformes; family Gadidae; genus Trisopterus; species Trisopterus esmarkii. Next base: position 18,666,975 of record JAOPJL010000116.1, read on the forward strand.
ACCGGCCGGATACGGCGAGAGTCTTATCTATGGGTTAGCTCCCTTTAGTTTCATCCAAGTCTAGTCGCTATGGAAACAAGTCAAGTGAGTTTGAATGCATGTCAGTTAATGGTAACAGTTTCCATAATGTGCGTCGGTGCTCATGTGAACACGGGAACCTGGGAGCAGAGCCTGACTTGTGTTTCTCTGCCGTAGCGGACGTGTACCTCTGAGCCACTGGGACAGCGACCGGCCCTCCTCAGCCAGCTCCATCACGTCTCTCAGGGCCTGGCTGCCCACAGACAGACGCCCGGTTCTGGCCCACGACTGGGACGGAGAAGGGGGCGTCGGGGAGGGGGGCGTCGGGGAGGGGAGTGGAGCCCGTGGCGTCACGTGGGGGTCTGCTTTGGCGGGGGACTGGATGGAGGGTTCCGGGTGTTCCTTGGTGATGGAGGTCACGGTCGTCTAGGAGAGGATGTGAATCCAGAAGGGGTTGGTTCAAATGGTTCAGACTCCTAGGTATTGCCAAAGAAAGCAGCTGAAGCTCCAACACCAATGTGCTTCATTTGACAGGGTTTCATGTCGAAACACAAGCCCGACAAACCGTTTCATGCTAATGTTGGAGGAAAGGATAGACTTGGTGAACGACAGTAAGTATCAAATATACGAAAATTAAGACAAACCGTGCAAACACAAAATGCATAAAAAAAAGAATTGATAATCAGCGCCCTATGAATGTCTGCGACACTAATCCCTGAGCACCTATAGGGTATCCGCTCCGGTCAAACTCACCCCGGGGGGCTCCTTGGGCAGCAGGAGGTCCCGGAGCTCCGGGGTGTAGAACTGGGCGGGGCCGCGGGGGTCTGCGTCCTGCAATGCGCTCCTGCTCCACAGGGGGTGCGCTGCCGCAGAGTGCAGTCTGCTGGGGGTGCGGGGGGGCGTGGGCGGCGAGGGGGCACGCTGCCGCAGCAGGAGCGCAGAGACCCGCTCCTGCACCCTGGTCTGAGCCGCGTGGGGGTCCTGGACCAGCAGGAGCGGGGGCGGACGGGGGGGCCCGCCCTTCCTCCTCTTGCCCCCCTTCCTCCGGCCCTGACCTGCAGCCAACGGCAGGACCACACGGCATCAACAGCGTCTCACCTCAGACCTGGGGCAGTTAATCGAATTTTGATGGCGGTTTCGATTTGTGGGTCCAACGTTCTCTCCCAACTAATATAAGCGAGTTGAAAGGATATTATTTTTTTTAAGGATAGATTTTTTTATTCATTACCTTTTTCATAGCAAAAAATAAACAGCTGGATACATTTGTACATCATTATTATAACAGCTGTACATTATTTGGGGATTTTAACCTTTTTCTATTTGAACATGTGTGTATTTCGCTATGGGGAAATTTCAAAGTGTTTTTTTTTTGGACAGAAATGCTGAATAAATTCATCATGTTTCCAAACTCACAAGTAATCTCTTGAATAATAGTGATTTAATTTTTCCCATAATCGACCAGCCCTAACCTTTCACCGTCAAGACATTAGCTGTATCGCACGTCACTCATATCGCCACGGTGAGAGAATGCCGAAGCCTGCACGCACACACACACGCACGCACGCACGCACGCACGCACGCACGCACGCACGCACGCACCTGCTTCTGGTCGCCACTGGAGCTGAGGTGCCACGGAGGCCAGTGCAGCGGCGGCCTCCCTCTCCAGCTCCATCTCCCTCTCCAGCAGCGAGGAGGACAGAGCCAGCGCCACCCGGGTCTCCTCGTCCAGCGGCTGGGCCTTCCTCCTGGGCCTCTTCCGGGTGGGCAGGCTGGGCTCCGCTGGCTCCTTCCTTTTGGAGCCTCTGGATGCCCCACTGAGGAGGGACGGAGATACTTGGTACAGGGATCGCTGGTTCAGAGACGAGAGCCGCGGTCTCTCCTTGGTGGTGGGCAGTGGCAGAAATACTCAGTACGTCGTATATGTAGTATCTTACGCATTTTATACTTCAGTATTGAAGTACTCCATTGTAAAAAAAAAAAACAGGGCACTGTTGCAAACCCCCACACGCCCCCCAAAACCCGTACGTGCCAATGTGTGACCAAAGGTGACCAATGACGACGCATGCATGCATGCATTTACATTTTACATTTAGGACATTTTGCTGACGCTTTTATCCAAAGCGGCTTAGAACGGTTGATGCGCACATTCACCCAGCGGCGGTGGAGTCGACCACGCGAGACGAGAGCCAGCTTGTTGGCAGCAGTTAGGGTTCGGTACCTTGCTCAGTTAAACCTCCACAACACACACGCTAGGAGGAGCTGGGGATCGAACTATAGCAACCTTCCGGTTACCAGCCAACCCCCCTCTACCTGCTGAGCTAAGCCGACCCCAATGCAATGTGTGACCACTCAAGCTCCCGGGACTCCCGGTCACCATAACAACACGAGCCGGCTCACCGTGGGGGGGGGCTGCTGCTGCTGCCGCCGCCGCCGCCGTCGCCCTGCCCCTCGGCCGCCTGCCTCTGGAGGCACTGCAGCAGCACGGCCGGGGCCACGCCCATTTCTGCGGAGCAGCGTTTCAGGTGGGCCGTGCGGCTCTTCTGGGCCTTGAACTTCTTGCCGCAGATGGGGCAGTCGGCCACGCGGGCGGGGGAAGGGGGGCCGGAGGGAACCGCGGCAGAGCAGCTCTCCGTCTCGTCCAAACATCTGGCCGGGTGTGGATGGACAGGAGCACACAGAGACGGACACATAGACATGTATGTTCATATTCTGTGGCTGCAAATGTATTAAAAAAAAACTATAATAATAATAATAATAATAATTTGGCAATTACAGAGTTGTTACGATTTGTTTGATTTAATTTATTTATTTATTTAAAATGTTGTCAATTCAATATTTTTTTCATACTCATTTGATACATTAATTGCGGGTGAGATCATTTTAGAGACCACAAATGCAATCACGATTCATTTGCACTTAATTCAGCCCTTGACAGAATTGTGAAAGGCCAAAAGGAACTGATGGGCAAACAACATGCGGTGCCAGCCCTTGAAAACAGCACTACTATCCTGTACTTTCCCCTAATGACGTGAGTGACGTGTAATGATATGTTGGTCGGCTAAGCCACTCATCACTGATGATTCCCAGGGTCTAAGGGCTTCAGAATTCATTTCTTCACTCTATTATATACACATACTTCAATAGACAAACTTTCCAAATGTAACTTTTATCCTGTCGTGAATCCTGTCATTTAACATTTTACAGTGAGAATTCAAAAAGAGAGAAAGAGGAAGAGATAGCACGAGAGAGAAAGCGAGGGAGAGAGAGAGAGAGTGATCCCCTCAGATAAGATTACTCAGGAAACCCTGTTGGCCCCGCTACAGCGGACCAGCTTTTCACTCTATTGTGTTGTATTCTACTTCTGACCTAGGACTGTTTAACTGAAGGCAATAGGAGCCCCCCATCGCCCGCAGTAATACATGCTGGACATATGAAAGTGCTCCCGGCGTACCTGTTGAGGTGCTGCGTGCGTCCCTCGGCGGTCATGTGGGACAGGTTCCGCTGGCAGAGCTGACAGAAGAACAGGCCTCGGTCCTCCAGCGAGTCGACGCGCTGCGGGTCCGGGTCCTGATGCAGACGGAGGTCCTCCTGCCAGTCCAGGCCCTGGGGGGCCTGGGGGTCCACGTCCTGCTGCAGACGGCGGGCCAAAGCGGCATCGCTGGACCCAGTGTCCGACGGAGGCTGGTCCTCTGGCGAAAACAAAGGAGGAAGAGTTGGAGGATGTGGTGAAGAAGGTCCGATGGAGGGGAGGGTCTGGGTCTACGAGTGTGCAGCAGTTCCACAAGGTTTAACAATGGAGGATTACTGGGGCTGAATGGTGACTCCCGATTCAACACGCTTAGATAGGGACGAGGAAAGGAATGTTATGATGGGTTGTGTTCCCTATGCAGACATCCAGTAGTAATGTGGAAACAGGGGGGAGAGAGAAGGAAACTAGAACTGCATGGGTAATTAAAAGTAATGGGTAAAAGTGCCATACTCCTAAAACATATAAAATGAAGGCATAACAAATATAGTCAGAGACGCGTCACTTTTAGTCGTGAAGTTCATTGTTTGTGATGATACGTTTGGTGGTTTCGTGTCTTCTGACCTTTCCCCTTTGGTTGCTTGGGGACCGCGTCGCTCCGGTCATTGTGTACCAGCATGTGTGGGCTGGCTCTCTTAAACTGCTGCATTCGCAGCAGTACTTTGTCTTTGGCACGTTGGCATCCCTCGTCGAGGTGCCGTGCTTCACCCGAATCCGTGGGCCCAGGTGGCCCACCATCTCCCGCATCACACAGCTCATATCCATTGACCAGATTCTGCTCAGGTCGCCGTGTTGGTGGAGCCCGATCGCCTCCGCCGGGACCGCCGGGCTTGGTTTTGCTGGGCTTGGATTCCGAAACAACGTCCCTCTTCTTTCGCGTCTTCTTACTCGGATCAGCAGTGACATTCCTGGTCTGACTGGAAGACTGGGGCTCTGCCTTCCTGGGACACACAGGAGGAGGATCACCTGCTTTCTTACGGACTCGTTTTAACAATTTCGAACAGATGTCTGCGAAATCCTGATCCGAGTCGTCCATGAGACGCGACTTTCTCGAGGAGGAGGAGGAGAAGCCTTCCCGTGTCTTCACGTTTGTGTTGCGGCTGCTATCTGCTCATGCTAACACGCTACAGGAGACGGGGAGATCTTACTTTACTGGACATGATTTCATGATTTAGCATCCGACCCTCGCAGGGAGGTCGACTGAAGGAAGCGGCGTCTGATATCGTTGATTCATATCAACGTATTCTGTGTCAGACAGTGCACACTGCACAGCGAATCGATGGTTTGTTTTCAAACTCCTCGGTTCGACCGCTTCGTTTCACGTTTCCTGTCACGTGACCTCCCTCTGACGTCATGTGATCATCAGACGACGTCCGACACGCTCTCTGGGACGTGTGGGATGAGGTCCCCCGACGATGTGCAATGATATAACGTTATAACAACGTTTAACACGGTGAAAACACTTTTAGTATGATCGTTTTGACCACGGATATTTGATTAGATTTTATTGTATCAAAGAAATGCCTGACACGCATGAAAAGACATCAAATACAATTGAGGGTAAAAACACACTGTCCAGGACTTTTTTCTAATGTGGTCCTCAAAAAAAAGACACTTGTCAAGACAACGTGGAATGATACCACGCCTCCAGACCACCACTTGTATGTGATCATATCGGATGTGATCACATCTCCTGTTGCAATTATTAAAAATAAGGGGTCAAATGCTATTGGGTAGAGGCGACTTTTTCTAAGACCATCCGGCTTAAGCAAAACATGCGTCCGATTTTATTTGGAAATGAATGAATAACAGAATAAATATGTGAGCGACAGTGGGTGTGTAATGCATTGCATGATATACAGGGAAAGAGCTTTGTGTGGGTTAAGTAAAGCGACAGAAACCAATCCCAACTCAGATCAACAGGAAGCAATCCCTACCAAGAGCGAACCAAAGCCAAACAAACTACATCTGGGAGAGCCAGAATGAGTGTTGGGGAAAGAAGGGGACATGACCGCCGCTGCACTGGGGGTCTGGGGCTGGTTGGAGAGCGGTTGCTGGGGCGTCTGAGGGGGGTTAATCCTTCTTCATGACCGGGCCCTGCATGGTGGCCATCCTCCTCCTCATCATCTGGGCCTGCTGCAGCCGGTGCTGCAGCTGCTGCTGCCGCAACTTGTGCTTGATGTTGAGGCAGAAGGGGACGGGACACTTGTTCTCCTGGCAGTGCTTGGCGTGGTAGCAGCACAGGGCGATCAGCTGCTTGCACACGGGGCAGCCTCCGTTGGTCTTGCGCTTGCAGACCTTTGTGTGCTGCACCACCCTCTTCATCTTCTGGCAGGACGGCAGGGAGCAGTTGGCGTTGCGACACTGGCAGGCGTGCACCAGGGACTGGATGCAGCGCTGGATGCTCAGACGCCGGCTCTCCTGGGGGCTCTTGGAGGCCTCGCCCCCCTGGCTGTTGCTGTCGTCGTCCAGACCCAGGCCCCACTTGACCATCTTATGCTCGTGGCCTTTAGCGGCGTAGCAGTTAATGCACAGGTCAAAGTCCTGAGGAGAAGACGATGGAAACTATGAGTTTGGGTGTCAAAAACATTTGAATAATGAACACATCCTTGTGGTCAACTGATCTATCCAGCATACATCTAGGTGGACGCCTATGTCACACACCAACACAGCTCTTCAAAAGGCTTGAAATGGCTAATCACACTCAAGACACTGGTGGTGAAATACCACCCCTTTAAAAGGTTCCTCCTAATACGAACCACTACAGTGAAACCCGGCCCCAACATGCCATGCCCCATGCCATGCCCCCCACCCCCCTCACCTCGCAGACGGTGCAGTGCCAGCGCGTCTCCACCACGAGGTGCCTGCACTCGTTGCAGGTGTAGATGTGGTCCTGGCCCCTCGACATATTTGAAGAATGAACTTGCAAGGTCACGAGCATGCAGAACGAAGTTGACAGGTTGAGACGATGTTCTTGCTGGTATTGTGAACAGAGTCATGGTTGCAGTGGTTATTTCTAGATGCAACTATGCTTCCGTCTTGTGCTTCAACTGTTAGTTTTTTTGCTCCCATGCACACACACACACACACACACACACACACACACACACACACACACACACACACACACACACACACACAC
>JAOPJL010000116.1:18699420-18715346 GCA_027123545.1 Trisopterus esmarkii
ACACACACACACACACACACACACACACACACACACACACACACACACACACACACACACACACACACACACTACCCAAGAACATATAAAAAACCCAAAAACCCGTTGATGACCGATATGCGGACATCTGTGTCAGACCTCAGTAGAATGAACAAGGGGGTTTAGGGGGGGCGGGCTTGCAAGGGGCGGGATATGACGCAGGGGTCGAGGTTCGCAGGCGGCGGGATAAGGATGGCCCCTGTCACTCAGGTGTGTTTTGGTCTGACCGCAGACAGCGAAGGAGGCAGAATGGGCAGAGCTCATCGCGATCATTGTATATGACGCCTCATATATTCCGTTGCATCCACAACATCAACATTGATCGATGAAAGATTGGAGCGTGAGGTACAGACAAATAGTAGAAACGACAAAGAAGAAAGGCGTGGCGAATGACTGCGTTACCGGAGAAAGGGTCTTTTTTTGCTTCATTTCACATCTAACAAACACTGGGACAAATGTAGTTGATATCTGGGTTAGGGTTAGGGTTTGGAAGGCCGGGATCCAATAATGTTCAGCTAACGGTTGTCAATATTAAGTGTTACAAGAGTAGCGTATGTGTGTGCGCGTGAATGACAGCGTGTGAGTATGAGTGGACGAGCGAGGTGAGCGAGCGGTAGCGCGTGTCAGTTTAGTGAAGTGATGGAACGAGTCCGGTTGTGTCTGTGCAAACGTGTACTGTGAAGCTAGTGAAACCAAGAATAAAGTACCCAGCCTGCCAATAATCGGCGGCCGCTTCATTCCGACCTATAAGCATAACCACTGCCGGTCAAAGTAAAGGGTGTTTGCCCCGAGAGAACGTCGACGGCTCCACAGGGAACGTCTCCCCTGTGCTGCTCCTCTGGGAGCAGACAGCAGGAAAGGTGTAACATTAAAAAAAAAAATCTATATACGCGTGCAGTTGTGAACTCATGTATTGTAATTGATTGTATGATGTGTACTTTTAGGGTTACGATAAGACCCATCATTGAGCGTTAACATAGTGGGAGTGGGGCTAGTATGATCTACTAGTATGATCTTTGGGGTCTTTTAACAGAAAAGCGTATCCCCCAAATCTGAATAGTTTGAATGGTGGAGCTGTCAAGAGTCCCGGTGCGATGGCCCATTACTCAGTCCCCTAACGACAAAACTAAGCTTGTGGTACCCCAGCACACACATACACCCACGCTCAACAATACTCAAACCAAGTGAATGCACACTAAACTGACTTTGTCTTTAAAAAACACAGCTGAGAGAATTAGCCATCTTTACAAATTAATTAGCTTTTCCTAAGAGGTTTAGGGGAACTAATAAGAACATGAAAGACTTAAATCCAGGGGATTTAATGTTCTGCATTATAGTATCATAACATGTCGGGAAAGGCTCATTTGTCAATAAATCTCCATGCCGTTGAGTACATTTTTACACGTGGCTCCGGGCAGTAAACGAAGAAGGAAATGCTGCTCTCTGTGGAGCTTCAACTAACAGCTTATGTGTGGGAATTGTCTGCTGAGGGGAATTAATACAAATTTGTGCAAGTCCCAAAACCCAGCACCGAGGCAGATTCAGGCCTCCAGCATTAAGCGGTGAGTCTTTCTTTGTATGGAGGAGGTTGATCCTTCACCCATGTTTTGACTATTGTAAAAGAAACCTTTCTTGTCACCCGCATTTGAAACAACTGTGAAGAGACAACTCCCTAGTGAGCCTCGCGGTTGACAGCTTGCCTAACCCCATCGCATGCAGAAAACGTAAATAAAAAGGGAGATCAATAGCAAACCAAGCTCTCCAATTCCAATACAAACATGAACACAGCCACTTGAATAACGGTGAAGTGGCTCCAACAAACGACTAGTGCCGTCAAGTTCTGATCGGCTGATCGATGGGTTGGTCGATATGCACTTGTTCGACCAATTTCTCATTGTGACTGTTAATCCATTATTTTGAGGGGCGGGAGGGACATATGCAGACCGATGCATTTAATTTTGAGTGATAGGCTATGTTGTGTCGGAAATTACACTAGTGAAATTATGATAATTAAGAATGAGAATAATATAAGGCTACATAGCTAGTTTTAATTAACATATGGTTTGATAGACTATTAGACAGGAGATCCAATCACAACTTTGAAAAGGATGTTGGCATATCGTCTAAAATCATAAAACATAACTCTTAGTTTTTTCATGTAGTCTGCGATTCTCGGTTAACTTCAGTGTTTAAAGCTCAATATGATTTGAGTGTGAACACAGAATTGGCACCTTGGCACGAACCACAGCGCCATCCATGGGGACCCACTATATTAAACACAGAACAAAATCTAAAACCCACGGACGGTGTCTGGTCCGATTCAACATGCAAAGTCTGAGAGCGTTGGCGGGTGAGGATTTGAGCCAACGGATACTCTTGATTGGTTCTGTCCTGCTAGCACACTGACCCTGATTACACTGATTCGCTGGTTGTGTGCTGCTTGCACACAACCAGCGAATCAGCGCGATGTGGGGGAGGGGCAGACTAGCACCTGCATCTCGCGCACGCTACTGTGTAGTTGCCAGTAGTCTTCGCGGCGTGTTTCAGTGCAACTTTTCGGCCACACGGGTCAGACGAAAGGTACCAGAGTGGTCGGATAAAAGCGGTTGGCCGTTGGTTCGAGCCCGGGCGGTGTGTCTGGGCCCCTTTAAATCATCCACGCCAACCTGGTCTGCTCTCGCTTCATGAACCCTGACGCTCCTGGCAGACAACAGGAGACTTGGCCTCTTCCGCCCAAACAGGCAACCTCCCACACCTCGGGCCTTTGACACCTTCCCCGACGCCGATAATATAAGCCCCGGCTGCGACAGACATGGGCGCTTGGCAGCCCTTCAGCACAGCCGCAGAGAGTGTACACCTACGCCGAGTCCCGCCGTCATTCATCCCTCTGCTCCCCAAGCAGAGTGAGGGGGCACTGTTCCAGCGATTGTCTCATCACCTTACCAAAAGACCAGACAAGAGGAGGGGGAGGGAGAGAGAGAGAGAGAGGGCCAAATACATTCAACTGAATTATTGAGCCTTTTCTCGCAGTCGGCATGCCTCGTCATCCTCTGATAAAGACCTTGACAATCACATAGCTTTCAAAGAGTACCAGACGGGGCAAGGCGCCTGCAAGCAAGCCACACGGTGCTCACATGAGAGCGGAAACCTAGTTATTTTTCACACTCTCTTGCACACACAAGAATCAAAAGAAGTGCGACACCCACATATTCAGACACTCACTTTGTCACATGCGCGGGGGGGGAAAGACTTACATCCTACACTCAAGAGCTCTATGGCTTGAGACTCACGGCCCGTAACAAAGCTGTTCATCCTGTGGTTTTGGATGACATAATAATTACATGGGGGCTGGTTTAGCATTACCACACACCCAAACAGACACAGGCTTCCTCTTTCACACACTTTCTTGTGGCGTCCCTCGCAAAGAGGTTTGTTTATCTTCTGTTTATCAGCGGGTGGCGGTAAAAGCCTGTCTGACTCTCGCATGCACACACACACAAAATGAATCGTTTTGTTACCGATAGGCTATACAGGCACTTTGATGGCAGGCTTGAGTAAAGACACACACACACACACACACACACACACGACAATGACAAAAGACTTAAACATCGTGAGCCCTGCCTGCCAATGGCACCGCCAAGAGTGGAATGTCTCACAGGTCGAACAAAAGAGAAGGAGGCCAGCCATGCCTACATCCCACTTAACCATCTGAACAACATGGTGCATGTCTTTTCAGAGAAACATAATTCATGATTGCACAGAGAGCCCAGAGTGAGTTGTTGGCACTGGGGAAGGCTATTGTGCACAATCGGAAACTTCCTTGGAACAGCATTTGCACATGTGCGGAGCATTCCTGCACATGATTGTCAACCGCCAATTAATTCTTTTTCCAAAACAGTCAATCTAGGAAGCTTCAAACCACATTAAACAGGATCCCATTCACCGTTGTGTAACGACATGGCTCAAGGCCCTAGCAACTTTGGTCGCGGCCCTTTATGAGTCGCTTTGTAGCAGTACTGGCATGTCCTTTGTCACGTACCTTCCATCCGTGTTCATTCTTTTGAACAGACTCCCTCCCTTTACGCATGTTATAAAAATTTTATGTTGCATAAGGGGTCTTTTTCTATTTTTACCAGCAGCGACCTCGACATCTGTTCACGAACCAGCTCTTCAATCTCCTCATCCCATATCAAAAAGATCTACCTACCTACCTTTAATTTTTTAACAGGCTGCTAGTTTAGTAAAATCCTCCAATTACGAGTTTTATACGCGTTAAATTGTCATTTTCTGGTGATCCGTCATCCAGAATAGTTTCTTTTATGCATTTTTCACATTCTCTTTAATAGCGCTAGTGCATCATTGAAACGTTGCACACTGGACACACCACCTTTTCAGGTAGAGAACGATCAAACCACTGAGCCTCCAGTGGAACTTAAGAGGGCCGTTTTTCCAATGAGCGCGCTCACACCGGCGCCACCACCACACAGCCCCGCTACAACTTCCGGCAGTGCTCAAATCCTTGACACGCATGGCAGTGGCCATCCATTAACCACTCATGGCATTAAACACACTAAAAGACCTCACATCTAATCTTCCGACGGGTTTGTCCTTTCTAATACGCGACCCTCTTTACATTGAAGCCCTCCCGTAAAAGAGTTGGACTCGGGCCAAGTGTGGATCCTGAGGCCACTGACTTCCTCCAAACTTCTTGCGTGCTGTTGTGGTTCAGCTGTTTGAAGTATGAGTCATCAATTGCTTGGAAGCCTTGCCTCCTCAGCAGGTATGTACTGCTAGACACACTGGGACTCATAAGCGGTCATATCGTTCTCCGCATCAGATAGCTGTTAAATATACAATATCTCTCTAACCTCTAAGTGGTATATCAAAGATCTGTTACATATGCCACCACACATTCTTTAAAAAAAACCACAAAGCAGCATTACGATGCTCTCAGTTTCATTTTCAGTTTTGATGTTGGGCGTACCTGTCAGGAAATACTGTATAACTTGTCAAATGCAGGGGAACTCCACTAACAACTGACAGCCAGTAAACATTTATGGACTAATCTATTTTAGTTTTCACAACAAGGAAAGCTGGGAAGACTACAATAAGTTAAAGCATGTGACTAATGCAAACATAATCGGCCAAGAGCCCCTCAATTAATAGTAGAGAATAGCCTGAATGATACATCTCTGGGCCAATTTTATCGGCTGATACTGGCCTATTACAGAAGAATTGGCATCAGCGTTTATGTTTTCCAATATGAAAACTTTAGAAATGGTCTTGACTTCTCAATGTAACTAGAAAATGTAATCCCACGCATAAGGGATTACTGTGCATAGAAATGCCTGTGATCTTTTTGCTCTGATCTGCCAAGAACCAGAACAATATTTCAGTTAAATTCAGCTGAGGGTTGTATAGCCAATGCAAAGATATGGTTGGACAGAAATCCAACACTGAACATAGAAACCACCGTCTTCTCTTAATAGTACATCCTTTGAACAATTATGTTTTCTGTGGGTAAGATGAGGGAGGTAGTTGGAAATGCTTCTTAAAATGTAAATCAGTCAATACTAGAAAATGCATTTCCTACCGAAAATGCGGTGAGTGCTGTAGTACATAGTGAGGTTGAAAATGTGTTTGAATAAAGCCACATAGATCAAGATGTAAAGAAATGTTAAATGGCTGAAATCAAGTGAAAGGATTTGAACAGTGTTCAAAAGTTCAGAGATCAAAAGTCTAAATGAAGTCAACAATGTAAACATGCACACCATTTAAAAAAAGCATGAAAATAAAAAATGCAGAAATGTAAAATTAATTGAACCTGAAGAATCTGAAAGGTCAAATGTTTTGCCCTGCACTGCTGAAAAACCTTGGAGCTGAAATGGAAAACTGACTGACACTGAATTGCATTACCTGAAGAAGAAAAGTGCTGAAATACATGGTTACAAAAGCTAAAAGCTAAACTGTAATACTGTCAAAGCTGGAATATAGTAGTAGTAGTGGTACTAGCTGCAGTAGTAGTAGCTGTAGTAATAGTAGTATGAGCTGCACAAACGATATGCCATATGAAAGGTATGGTATTGATTGATGTTTGTAGAAAGAATTATAATAATCCTGTCGAAAGTAAAAGGTTTACCAAGTTACGAAGTCTGTAGGAAGTAACTGTCAGAGAACGGGCGGACGGTTCCGCCGTCCTCCTATTGAAAAATAAAGTATTTTAAAAGTAGAATATCTCAAAAAGTATAACGTTTACAAATATGAAAAGTCATTGCCCAGATGTACGGACCTAGAACTTTGTGACAGATGTTGAATGGAATCAATTGGTTTGGTAGTTTTGGCCACATTAATTGCACAAGTTTGGTTGAAAGAAGAACGGAAAAGGGATATCAAGATTGTGCATTCCTATGCACAATAATTACCTCTTTATAAATCCTCTACTGTGGTGGTTGCTCTTAATGCTTTAACTGAGCACATCTGCGTAAACAACATGTTCTGTGTGAAGGTTAGTAGCGCCTCCCCATACAGTTAATTGGTTCCTTTAGCATCATTTAAAGCAATGTTGCCTTAGGCCGAAGCATTGGCCAAAAGTTGCTCCCAAAGTAGTGGGATTGGCAAATCAGGAGAAAACCCATCTAAGGAGATACCTGGTGTGACAACCTCATGCAAAACCTTAAACCACACAGGGATAAGGTTAAAATGTGCATGATAAAGACTTCAGTCTTCGGCATCTTGCTTCTTCAATACCGACAACAAAAAGTGTGGTCATTTTATTGTTGGCCACAGCACATTATGGTACTCGTTAATTGGGTCATTAAGAGCTGTAAATTCCGAAAAACTATCGGAGCACCATGCAGGCTTAACACATCCACTAAATCAATGCACACTGTTAAAAAAAAACAACTGTAAAACATCCACACCGCCCCACCTCTCTTCTGGCTCGTCTACCAAAATGTGTCGGCAGTGACATGGCAGAGTAGGTGCATGGAAGTGAGGCATACCTTGTTCCTATTGCCCGCCTGTTGGGATGCATTTAGGTTGGCCTGAGTTCCCATTTGCTGTCCTCCCTGGGAAAGGGTCTCTGCCAATGCAGAGACGCTGGCCGCTACAGCAGAACCTGGTGCTCCCCCCATGGTCTGTCCCTGAAACTGCATGCCTGCTACTCCAGCTCCCCGGCCTCGCCCAGCTCCAGGCCCCAGGCCTCCATTCATCACCTGTCCGGGCTGGGCTTGCCCTCCCTGGGCCAGGAGTCCTGCGTGGCCTTGGTTATTGTTCATCATGGCCTGGGTGAAACCAGTTGTGTTCAGGCCAATGGTCCCCGTGTTGTTGCCATTGTTTTGGCCCGCTACGCCCGTTGGCGTGCCAGCCTTCTGGGCCTGGGGAGATGAGTGGGTGTTCTGGGAGCCCTGGCCCAAGGGGTTCTTTCCCAGTGTCGTAGTCCGCTGTATTCCGATTCCTCCAGACTGGGCCCCGGCTGAGTTCAGCCCCGTGGCCGCGAGGCCGGAGGAGCTCCCGGCACGCAGGAGCTCAGAAAGCTGTTTGTGTTTCGCCGCAGCGTCGGGGACGATGGAGGTGGTGGCTCCACCAGTACCTGGCGCACAACCACCGTTGGGGAGGAGGACACCCATCGGGCCCGGGTCTCCTCCGTTGGGGATCAACTCATCTGGAAGGTCGTTCTCGAGATCATCCCAGGACAAAGAACCCAAATCTACTGGCGGAGAAAGACGTAGAATGGGGGTGAGGGGGGGGCAGCAGAGGTTTAGAGAACAGGGAAAGAGAAAACAAAAAGTTGGTTAATACCACAACGCTGGTTCTTCTATTGGAACATGGGGCTTTGAATGTTGCCCATTATCATCAATGCATCTTTACAATGATTCCTATGCAACAACATTCCTGTATCTTAGGCCTCCATCCTTTTATAATCTGTGATTATAATGCACATCGAGCAATCACACTAAGAAAATTAGCTTCAACTCGGGGATTCAAACGATGAATCGATCCTTCACATTTAAGGGTGGAGCCCTACCACTGCCATTATCAGACACAGCAGATTTCTAACTCGTCTCCGTCAACACTCCACTGCTAGTACGGCATCAGCGTACACTGTTCCTTAGGTCCTCCCCCACAGAGCCACGATGGAGAAAGATCTGAATCTGTGTCATAGAAAATCTAACTTGTATGTTTTGAATACCCATGACGAAGTTTGCGCATAATGTATGAAAACCAAAGTGATTAGCATGTCAACATAGACAGGCGGCTGGCTGGATGGGTGGGTGTAGATGTGCACGAGGCTGCTTCAATTGTCTGGCAGCACACAGGACGAGCAGAAATAGGCATATTCATGTCTGAGTCACATTACAACATAAATAAAATGGCAATCAGAGTGTGAATTAGCAACTTGTTAGACAAGTGGGGAAATGCAAACCACTCCGCCCAATGGTGACAAATGAGCGGTTGGGAAACTATGACTATGAGTCATACAAAGTCCGCGTTTACTTCATTCAATGCAGTGGTGTTGTCACCTCAGAGGCACCAAGACGAAAAGTCTAGCTTGTTAGACTTGCTAACAAAGTATGTTCTCATACTGCCTGACTGGCTACGTACACTTACACACGTACACTTCCTGACAAAATCTTGACCCCTCCTCCCAGTTCCCAGGTGGGATGATTTTATGATGCAATAATCCCATAATTCGATATGTTGAATCATGAAAGAATAAAACGTTTAAGGAATAGTTGATTATTTATCATCATTAACCTCTGCCAGCCCGGTGGTTGAAGAAGTCTAAAAATGCACCCTCGGAGCAGCCTCATATGCGTGCCATCAGTTGCTGTTGATTTCCTACGTTAGTATTTGTCCCGACAGAGGCTCAGTAATGAGGCAATTAGGCCCCTCACGCTTGCTCAAGTAAACACAAGCTCCATGCTTGGCTATGCCTCTTTCCCTGGCATTAGGCAACTAGAGGCTCCATCAGAGGGAAACATGGCCCCAGTTGACCCACCAAGCCTTCGTACCTTCTCCCACTTCAGTTGGTCAACAGTCTTCCCAGAAAATACATTTTAAAAAGCTTGAACACGGACTACCTGAGTTTTGGCTTTGTGATGCTCTGCCGTCCAGGGAGAACTAGCACTGAAAATATATCAGGAGGATAACAGAAGGAGGTACCACAACTCACACTACAGACGTCACTCTCCTCCCTCTTGCCTCTGCTCCTTCATTTCCCTAGCCACCCTTCCCAGAGGCCTCAGTTCACTTATCTACCGTCTTTTCCCGTTTCCATCCCCAGTGGCTCTAGTCTGGGAGTAAGAAGCTAAAAATAGGCATGGCAGCAGCTTTTAGCGGACCTAGTAGTGGTCCAGACTCAGACTGCAGCTGTCTGTCGTGCCACCCCTGAGGCCGAATCTCTGGCCAAGGAAGGACAGGTGTGGAAAGTCTGTTTTAAGGCTAGCATATTCACTTGGCACTACAACAGTCAAGAAAAACATTTAGGTTTACTAGGTTAACCGTTTACTCATTTCACCATCTTACAACCAGCCTGAATTAACTTCTTAGGCAAAAAACTAACAAAAACCTAGTGACATTTACAGAGAATTTAGCATTTTACTTTTGTGTCATTGCAAAACCTGACATGATGTTGAACAACAGTGGGCGATGGGTTTGCACCACATCAGATTGACGTTCGACTCTCCCTGGGAAGTGCTTGCTATCCTCCGTTTAAACATGTTTCTGAATGTGGATTTATTACATAACATTGATTTTTGCATCACTGTCCAGCAAAGGCATCACCATATTTTCAGAGTGAAACAGAAACCCCATGGGAACAACTCAAAACCCAATGACCAGCTCATGAACCTCATGTTTTTCAGGTCCTTTCAAAAATCAGAAAATTTTTCCAACTGCCAATGTTGAAGATTAACGAGACGGAAAAGAAACAGAAGGACAGCAAAAGGGACAGACTTCATTGTTTTATTAGGCAATGGATAGAGGGGCAGATCCTGCAAAGGTGCCAGATGGGTCCATGTGTGTGCATATTAAGCATACACATGGACCCATGTTACTTCATATCTTCTTAGCATAGGAGGGGGAGGTAAACAAATATATTTGCCCAAACATAAATCTAAGATTGAATTAGAGGAGGAAACTGGAATCCATCTTTCGCATCTCCTAAACAACAGCAGATGTACACAGCAACTGCATTCGGTACCCAAGCCAGGGCCCCATTGCATGAGGCTGGAGCCAAATGTCCGGGACCGGCTAGAAGTAAACAAAAACCCTCATGCAAGACTGTTGCCACGGAGAGCACGCAAACTCATTGTTTGAAGCAATTTACTGCTGATGATAGCCGTGCAAAGCAGTGTCCCACAGGAGCAGTCCCATCACTGCTGCACCTGGGAAGCCCTTGGGCCTGAACAGACGGGGGCGGGACCGCTCGGTGATGGATCACTGTGGACATGTGGTGCCCCCGCCATGTGCTGCGTTACTCGTAAATCTCCGTTGTTGTGACTGCTGCTTTTGTTGTGAATTGGCTACGCTGGGTCAATTTCAAACTGCTTTTTTAATCGAGCCAGATCAAAATAGACAATTCTATGAACACGCAGTCATCAATTTACACAAATACTTTACTACCTATATTTGATGCTGAAAGGACTACTTACTTCTTCAATGTATACTATGCATCAATAACACAACAACAGTGCACATTTCACAATTTCCTATAGTACAATTATATTGATAATAAAATTATTTAACTTGGCCAAATTGTATGTGGTCAAGGTCTGGGATACATATGTTAGGACTTTCGTCACAGCATTCCTATTTTTGTTCAAATATCTGTAGGTTTAATCTATTGTTTAACTGTTCCATCTAGTGTTCAATTATATTTAGGAAGAATGCATGCCAGACACACGTTCCAAAGTAATCACAAAGTGAAAATGGGATGATTAAAGAGCCAGTAAACCCACTGTTTCAGCTGGAATCAGGACACTGGGGAATAGTAAAAAATGTGTTTTGGGCTTAGAGTTCCATTATTTGCGAGAAGGAGGGGGAGGGGAGTCAACGAGACTGAGTTGTTATCCCCATGGTAACGGCCCAAGGCAACTTTGTGACAGGTTTGACTTTGCTTGGCATGCAATCTAGCATCATGAGCATCATAGTATCAGCTGTACCATAATGAGCAATGTCACGGGGAGCGACAGAGGCTAAATACTCTGACTACAGAAGGCTCTTATGAGGTGGAGAATTTCTCTCCCCCGCAATCTCTTTCATCTGTCCCCGAAACACAGGATGGAGTAGGTCCACAACAATACCTGTTTGAGCTATTAGCACCGCAGGCTTTAGATTAGCCCACGGGGCAGAAGCCACTAATGTAAAGAGTAATCAGAATGTTTTCACGTATTCCTTTGACAAATATTGATATCAATGTTTGACGAGGCAAGTGACACAATTACAAATATACAATCACTCCACTGATTCATCATTCACCCAACCGATCATCATCGGTCAATGGCGCTTCTGACAGGTGCACTTGTACCTGTCAGACCAAAAATGCTGCCGATTAAGACTTTTGAATATGACTAGCATAGCATCCTCAATATGCACATCTACTCTCCATGTTAAAGTGGCAGAGAAATAGCAGAATGGAACACAATATTTGATGCCCGGAAAGCATGTCTTCCATTCATTTACGGGGTGGTAGAACAGAGAACTAACCCCCATACCCATTTGGTTTGGACACAGTGCAGACTGCAATACTACTGCGGTTGGAGATGGGAAGTGTGCCTGTGATTCTGTCATACCCACAGCATGTGCCGGTGGGTCTCTGGTATGTCAGCAAATACCTTAAATTGATTTACAACACTAATGTTTGGAAACAATGGATTATCAAAAGAATGACAATACATCATCATGGAACACAATATGGAAATCCCCACTTTTAGAAAGTTGCACAGTCACTGGCATCATATGCTGGTTCGGCAATGACATAAATGATGGCACTTTGGGACGGACTAACTAGTGGGTTAAATGTTGAGTCAATTGATGTTTCTCACGCCAAGTCCATTTTACGTACATACTTTCACGTCTTTCAGTACAGGGTAAATGCATAACGGAACTAGATCCAGGGTATGTCCATTATGTCAGACACACAATCCAGCAAAATATTTTAACCTTACAACTGAACAGGATGCAGTTGTTAAATGTCATAATAACCACTTGTAATAATTAGAAAATGACTTTTTAAAACATAAAAGGTATGTGGTCACTAATATAGGATGTGGCAGAGAAAAATGTGACCTGTGACATGCACAAATTAGGGTTGAATCTGATTATGAGGGCTCTGGATTCCCTCCTATATTCTTTGTAAAGCATTATAATAAGTGTGCCCTCTTCAGTGTCTGTGGCAAAAGACAGAGGCAAATGCACCAACTATCGAAATTGACACAAAATAATGCGTACCTTAAACCATGCAGGATTTCATGTGAGCTCGAGATTTCTGTAGTTTAATGTGGTTAAAAGGGTTAAACACATAACAGGTTCAGTAAGTCCTCTTTATAAAAACTATCTGAGTGAGCACATACCATATCTTCCTCTCCTGAACAATACAACTAACCCATAACAAAATACCTTTCAGCACAAAGAATAATATAGATGTTCATTGGAACTGCTTTTCGATGAAGGAGCCTGAAATCGCTGAACTTGATGCATCAACCACAGTATAATTGGACCTTGTTTTCCAGCAGGGGTTTTTCAGTAATAGACCAGTCATACCAAGGGCTGCATTGGAAGGATAATAATTGCTTAGCATTTTGGGTAGAACCCCTCGTCCTGATTGCACTAAAACAGTTTGTAGCGGAATAACACCACATCCCTAATTACAAACGATGAATACAAATGCATAGAAAATGTTGGGACAAAGTTGCACACCATGGGCTCGGAATGTGATAAAAGCGCATCGCTGGAAGCGGAGCACGAAACCCCCCCCCAAAAAAACCTCATAGCACCTCACATAAACGTCTCTCGCATCTTCCTCAACCGTGGGGTTATAATTGCAATTCACTGACATCTCACGGCGCCAGTGTTTACCATGGGTGACAGCTCTGGGCCTTACCTGGTCCATCCGACGCTAGGAGCGCAGGTGAACTCAGCTTGGGTCTCTTGGAGTGGGGTGGTCCGACGTCCAGCAGGTTCTCCGCCATGGTCGCGATGGTCTCTTTTGGGTTGCTATGAGCGTTAAGTGGTCTTAACGACAGGGAAAAGTTGGTTCTGTCGACCCCCCCCCACACACGCACCTTCTTGGTTAGCACATTAGCAAGCCGTTAGCGTGCTAGCACTAGCCAACCGGCTAATAGCGAGCTAATTGCCTGCTACTAGCGGAGTTAGCGTTAGCTCTCCTTGCGGTGAAATCGAGCGTCTTCAAAAGAGATGCAATAGCGCCCCGCTTCGCCACCGCCATTCACCCCATGATAATCCAACTCCCAACACCCACATAATTGCCCTTAAATACCCCGAAACACAGTGTGCGCCATGAAACGGAACCGAGCGCAAACTTTTCACACAGGTACGCAAGTTAACATAGGTGGCTGCGCCGCGACTCGTTGTTTTTAGATCTTCAAAGAGCCCATTTTGTGTGACGTCAAATTCCTGCATGCAAAAAAAAAAAAAAAAATGGTGCGAGACCAAAAATCAAATGCAATAATGCATTCAAATATATTATAAATAAATAAAAAATAGTCCCTAAAGTCCCCGTCTGCTATCCGCGTCCTCGCGGCAAACAATGCTGCTCGGCGGCACGGAGAGGAGGTGAAGCGCCGCACTCTGAAGGGGAAATCAGATATACGGGCTCCTCAGTCCGAGCCGACCGCTCCTATTTTCGTTTGTCGAAAAAAAACATATATCCGATACGAAGGTCGAAATAACGTTTTCGGGAGAGGGCTATTGTCATAGCCCAGTAAGGATGTTTATTGCAATATTTTTTTAATACTGTCCGACCGAATTCCCAATTCCTATCCACGACAAGATGGCGGCTGTTGATTCCTTCGATACAAAAAAGTTTTTTTTCCTTTTCCAGATAGACCGTGGAGGGGGAGGGGTCGCGCAATCACGCCCTATGTGGAGCCCTCGCGTCGGACCGCCACTAGGGGCGGTGGTGGACCACCAGCGAGACCTCATCGAGGATATATATGTGACGTGACAGGTAGTCATGAAAATATTAGAAAACTGTCCACATTGTTAATGTTTGTGGCAAATCTCTATATAGGTTTTATAAGGTTGTATACGTATTATAGAGTTGCTTTTAGTTTGAATTGGGTACTGTGCTTCTCCCAAAACAATAAACTAATTAGCCAATAATGATTTAGTAAGTAATTTGGTGGACAATCAAAATGTTAAAATACATCCTGTTTCAATAGACCTAACTAAATTAAATAACAAAATGTTGCAACTATGTGACTGTCGCTCTCATAGGCTACACACTCATAAAGGTATGAATAGTAATCGCTTCACATCATTTGCCCCATGCAAACAATGTAACTCTCTCCAAAAGTCACCTTTACAGACCACAGGGCCAGAGGCATTTACTTAATCTTTCTTTATTTTTCTCTGTGTACAGATGTGAGCTATAGATGGAGTGGTGATGTGCCCACATAGATAAGTTAAATCTACATGCTGTACACGTGGCCTACATCTGATATAAATATTTGTTTTGTCCCAAATCAGGGCGATTGCTTAGAGAGAAACTATTAACAGGATTTGGATTACTTCACAGGGTAATCAAAAACTCATTAAAAACAAACACCAGGGCCATAGCATCAATATGTCAGGTCAAATACTGCTGTGATTGTAATGCAGTAGAGCTCGGCTTTGATTACAATCGGGTTCATACATCACTACAAACCCAGTAGTGAATGACTGTTTTCATACAACCCATGACATAGTGAAGCCTTAAGGCATATGAAATTGCTGCTACGATCAAGAGAAAAAGCATTTTACACACGCGGATTACCATAGTTTGTGGTCAAAAGGCACTGATCCAGGACATTCCTTGTTCACACTGGCAGGTTAACAACAGTTGTGTTCTGGTTGCACACGAGGGTACATGAAAGCTACATTAGGAAAGGTAATACACACATTGTACTTTTATATCTTTCATTTTAAGTCAAACAACTTTGTCATGGGTAAAAATGGAGGGTGAAATGGTCAACCAAGGTTAGTCATGAACTGGCATGGGAGCTTTCGTTGTTTGTGTAAAATACATTGAAAAGCCTGCTTGGGGCAGGAACTCTCACGTAATTATTAATTATTCTTCAATCTGAAGATGATATATCTGTCTATACTAATTTGAAAAGATATATGCCTGAAGGTATATTCTGAGATCTCATTTAAACATATTAAGGGTTTTTATCTGATATCAGAGCTTAATTTTGATTTATTTCAACATAGAAAGTCTTGACTATTACTCATGTCTAGGAGTGATATGGCCAATGGCTTATAACTTGGATAATCAGCATAAACTGGTTATCTAAGCTATGACTTTATAGTGATATGTATATA
Organism: Trisopterus esmarkii; assembly: GCA_027123545.1. Classification (NCBI taxonomy): domain Eukaryota; kingdom Metazoa; phylum Chordata; class Actinopteri; order Gadiformes; family Gadidae; genus Trisopterus; species Trisopterus esmarkii. The sequence goes on from JAOPJL010000116.1 coordinate 18,715,009, forward strand.
TATATTTATACATAGGCCTATACGGATATAAAACCCATTCAAACCACAAAATTTGTTTTCAAATCAATACAAAACTCAAATGATTGATGCTGTTCATGTTTCTCAGGCATCTGTTCTCCCTTCTTATTTTAATGGATAACTAAACAAGGAACAGCAAGTTCCCCATTTTTCTTAAATTCTGACATATTTGTTGAACTGAAACTAGATCTTATATCTACATGTATCGATAGGGATTTTATGCATTTACTCCTTTTGACCCCTCACACACACACACACACACACACACACACACACACACACACACACACACACACACACACACAAACACACACACACAC
>JAOPJL010000116.1:19041621-19066726 GCA_027123545.1 Trisopterus esmarkii
TGTGTGTGTGTGTGTGTGTGTGTGTGTGTGTGTGTGTGTGTGTGTGTGTGTGTGTGTGTGTGTGTGTGCGCGCCAGACTGGGGCATTGAGTAATCGGTGTGCAAAGGTCAGGTCAGCAGTCGCCCCTCACACTCGAGGAGAGATCTCCTACATGGCAACGTGGAGCACCCGGCCACGTATCATTATCGGCTAACCTTAACCGCTAAACCCACTTCAACACCACCACCACCACCCTGTGTCCTTAGTCTGGAGGAGGCCAACAAAGTCGCCCAGGTGCAGCGTCGTCTTTGCTCCACTGCAATATAATGTGTGTTTCGCGTGCCCCCCTGCAGGTCAGAGGAAACCCTCGACCACCAAACCGGGCAGGAAGCCCAGCCGGCGGGCCGAGTCGTCTGAGGAGAGGTGAGTGATAAAGGAAGTCCCGTGTGCAGGGGGTCACCATGCCTGTGTCCGTGTGGTGGCTCGTCTCTTGATTCTCTCTCTCCCTCGTCTGCGGGGGTGATTCAGCGACGGCGAGAACGTGCCCGAGTCGCTGCCCCGGGCCCGGCCCTCCCGCAGGGCCAAGACGGCGGCTCTGGAGAGGACCAAGCTGGACCTCAACCCCCTCATCAACCAGGAGGCCAACACCTCCTAACCACCACACCACACCACACCACTGTACATATAGACTGAAGCCAGCCCACATTTTAACAGCCTTCTTAATGGTTATTTTAAAACACTGCTCCAGGATTTGTATTGTTTCTTCTTACAATTCTCTTTTAAGAGCGATTCAACAATCTCTTTTTATATTTTTCATCTGAATAAAGTATTTACAACTCATTCCTTTTTCATTCGTGAAATCCCACTAGTGGGAGGCATTATTTAAATTAAGACTCCACTGAATGCCAGAGCCCCAAGTGTTGAATGTGCTAGTCTGTTTTCCTCTCTACAGACTGAAATGAACCTGCCAACTACCAGCATAGCTTACTCTATTGCTATGAAACTCACTCCTACCTAAAGGGATGGGCCCTGGACAGAGGACTCTGTAGGAGACCTCAGAGCCATACCTCAGGTGTCACGTTCAGCGATTGGGAAAACATGCCACCGTGCAACCTTGAAGGAACATTAAATCTGTGGCTGCAGACCATGACATGAATTATGCAAGCGGTGACATTACTCCCCGAACGTCCTTCCCTCATTCCTAAACGTCAAAAGCAATTGCAAGTCGTCCATTTGTGTTTGCATGGAAAGGGGTGGCGTTCCCCCTCTGGAATCTAGGTGACCGTGTTCATAATGGTGATGATGGAAGCCCACATTTGATATTCAAGATTGCGTTTGCGGTTTACACCTGCACCACCCAAGTTACAAAATGTCATTGAAGCCCGATTTTTGAAAAGGAAAAATATGGCTGAAAGGTAAATTAACATTTATAGGTGCGACACATTTTATTGTTGTGTAGTGACTCAGCAAACGGGTTCACTTAGTATTCGGCTGGGTGAGGACGACTTTGATGTAATTAAAGCAGCATTGAGTAAGCTCGAGCCTCTCATTTAGCAGGGGGGGGCCACTGAGTGTTCGGTCCTTAAAGGCTGGGTGGTGAGTGGGAAGGGTTTTGGAGGGTCAAAAGATTCTTGTGAAAGAGGGCATTATTTCTTATGTTACAGAAGATTGTATTGATAACTTTATTGAAATCATTATTGATCAGCATTGACTACGGATGTTATTTAAGTTCCAGGGCTATAATATGGATGTTACGGTATCTTGATGTTGATTTGGAACATTAAGCGATGATTGATGTAAGGAATATGTACCTGTGAAATTGTCCATTTGTACACCTTAAATAACTAGTACTAGTAACTATACCAAGTGACGTTGCATCACCAACACATCAGAACACACCTATGCCCTCTTATTTGTATTCCAGTCTACTGTATTCCATCGCAGTAGACTGATTACAATAACTCACCTTCCTATGCACCACTGCTACACATAGTCATGTTAGAAATGGGCAATCAGTTTAGAGTGGACTGCACCTGCCCAATCTCTGACCAATGAGGGCACCTTACCCTCATTTGTGTCGGGATTTCAAACCACGCCCTTTTCTGATCGTCTTTCCAACTCCAGTCTCACCCACAGCAGCTTTAACCGTGAACTAGATTATTCCGCCACACCCTAATCGTGTTGTAACCCATCTCTGGCTTGAGTGTGCACAAAAGTCATATCAAACAGCAGGCATATTTGAAAAGAAACTTTATTCTAAGGACAAGACAACTCTTTGTTACTATCTAAGAGAAAGTATAAAAACATTTGAGAAAATATACAACAGGTTAAGCACCAGGGGTTTTGACGGGCTAAGTTTCCATAGTCACAAGACTGAGACCCACAATTAAAATGGCGACGAGCAACACACACACACATGGACACGCACACATACACACGTTTTGACCTACACAGATCTCTTGGCACCTGACCCAGTCTAAATCAAAGGCAGGAAAACAATGTTATCCCAAGATTAATTGGAGTTAATTAACAAAAAAACTTTGCAATTCTTTCTAGTAACTTGGGTGGGGAAATAGTGTTGTGATAATCGCGATGCACGTAGCCATCCGCCATCTCAGAACTTCAGATCACAGTTAATAACATCCATGTGTCTGTCAGCAGTTAGGTTATTACAGGACTATTGATTATTTTGGATTTGTATTGCACCTAGGATTCTTACAGTAAGAGTGGATGAGGGATGTGCAAAATAGGATTGGTTGGATCTAGTGGGATCTACAGGAGTGATAATCTCAACAGATGCAATAGTGCAACAGGTAGGCTTTAAGTAATAAGTTAATTAATGCTTTGGGATGGCAATAAACAGCAATGAGAATCTACATTCTACCACATGGACTGGTTTGTACCTCTTAGTATTTCACAGGGAGAATGGGGGTAAAAACAGGGCTCCATGTCAATGGCAGCTGAGAGCTGCAAATCTGTAAAAGGATAGTACAAAAAATTGAAATTATTGCATTGGAAAAAAAAAAGAAACATGGTCTCAAGACTGCTCATTGATGCTCTGTTCAAGAAATAAATAGCAGACAATATCTACAGTGAAGTACTTATTGACTGCTGCTCATGCTGGCCACAACCTATACAATCAGGCATTAGGTCTTGTAGTAAATTGGCTGACATGAAGCAAAATAAATCTAAATATAGAAGAGCATCTTCCTTGGGAGAACATTTTTCATCCAAACGTATGACTTCTGTGAATAGTTTTTATAATTTAATAATCAAGGGCCAACATGTGCACTTTCTAAGGAAACATTCAATAATGGCACAAATATGTACATGTTTGAACATCTCCTTGTCTCCCATGGGTTTTTAATCCATCTTCATGGCACTAGTTGGGACCAGAAGGAGCTAAAGTCAATAGCTGGTTATTGGTTTAAGGGTTAAGAATTTAAAGAATTTAAATGTCAAGAAGAAAATACATTCTAGCACTAGCAGAGGAGGTATGCTTGGTGGCCTGGTGCTGCCTCAATTCAGTCAAGCGCTTTCCTTCATTTAACACCGCCCATCTCCACTGGATCCGCTGATCTGCCTCAAACCGCCGCCCGACTTGTTCATTTAACGTGCTACGCATCTTCAGAGACGAATCAAGAGTTGAAATCAAAAAATAAAATATAGTTTTGTACATACAAAGCGGCGGAAATAATAAGAGCTGAGGGAGAAAGAAATTTGCTCCCCCTAAAAATAGTGCAACCTCATGTTTTTAAGTTAGACTGCTACATAAATGCTGAGGGTAAGACGACAGGAGTGAGCTGGCCGGTCTCTGTGGTTGGCCGAATGTCCAAAAGGCACCAGGATTCACCACCGCCCTCTCCCACGAAGGAAAAGGCTTCGAGCTTCAGTTAATTTTCTGTCAGAGAGAAAGGAACAAAGCCGACATCATGATAACTGACAAGGAATACGGAATTAAGTCAGGAAAATGAGGTTCAATGCTGAAGCATTGCTACCAAAAAAAGTCAAGGATAATTACCTAGAACATAGTCAGACCATCTCGGTCCAGACAGACCCCTCATCCGTGATTGTCTTAACATCTTCACAGATGGCGGTTGTGGTGCTCCAGTGGATATAGTCACAGGGGCATTCTGTTCTTCTTTCTGGCCAGTTTGCACTTCAGCTTGTTCCTGTGGAGACTTTGATACAGAACTAGAAGACTCGTCAGAGATGCTCCCGGCCTTCAGTTTTGCCTTCCTTTCAGTTTTCACAGCTTCATTCTCCCTTGCCATACCGCCCTCGCTCCCTGCAAAGCGATAGGCAGAAGGGGACCAATCATCCAGTGTCACTGTGCAGGAGTCCAATTCTTCCTCTGCAGTGGACTCGCTGCCTGGCGAGTTGATCTTCTTCAGAAAAACCCGGCATTCCTTTAGTTTCTCAGGGCTCCAGGCTTTAGAGCTGAGACTATCCTCTTTTGGTAAAGGGCCAGATGACCCGTTCTCAGAGCTGTCCAATGCCTGGTAATCAGGTGACAATCTAGATAATGCTTTATCACTTTGTTTCTGTGCAGTTACTGATGGCCACCAGTCCTTTCTCTGCCTTTTGGGCAACCCGTTCCTTTGAAGGCATGTTAGGAACCTAGCCTTTGCCCTCAATCGAGTGGTTGCATACTTGCTAAGGGTTCTGCCCGTCCACCATGGTGCCCCTTTATTCAGCCGCCCCGGCGCAAACCTAGAAGTGAAAAGTTGACGTTTGATGTTTCCTGCTGAAGTTTTTTTTCCATTCCTCAGCCTTTCCAGAGCCAGCTGGTGCGCAATTGGACTCTTTGGCACAGTTTTAGCAAACTTTTTTATGTGTTTGCGAAGTCGCTCTGCCTGTGGACTAGGGCAGACACCTTCATTGTTGCTAATAGAACGGGGATAATGCATGAATTCATATGGATTTCGGGAACTTGCCTTTTTGACAATGGCCAAAGGCTGGGTCTCTGTGGTTTGCATGAACCAGGAGCCCAGCTGCTGCATGCTACAGGAACTTGGTTTGTTGGGAGGACAGTCAAAAAGCGCCCGCACCACAGAGGAACACCGGGACCTCTTGCTGGGTGGTCCAGATCTAGGTTTTAAGGAACATTTCGGCTGGTTGTCAATATCCGACACCCAGGTGTCTGAGACTAGTTGTATACGTCTGGCAAATTCCTGGTTCAAATCATTTTTCTCAGCTGATGCTGCCCACCACTTCATTGTCTCTTGAGGAGGGAAAATGGAGTCTACCGATACTGCTGCGACCTGGCTCAAGTCCTGACGGATTGGATTTTTCTCCCGTCTCAGCGAGTGTCTTTTATCTTTTAGGTGTTCTAAACAGTCCTGAGCCTTTTCTAGTTTCCTTTGGTTGATGGCCTTGTTCAACAGAAGCTTCCTGGAACTACGTATTAGAGCTGTGCTATGGCTGTAGGACCTGGATGATGAGGTGGCCACAGAGTGCAGCAAGTATATTGAAGGTTTCCTTACCCTCACTGAATGACGTACGGCTACAGGCCTGTCTAGCCGCTTTGCTTTACCGTCCTCTTTTGTCACACCCTTCCCTTCTTTTGGCCTGCAATCATTCCTTGAAGGACAGTCAGTATTCCATGTCTCTTTGGCAGATTCGAACTCTGGTAAGAGTGTTTTCCTTCTTTGAAGTGTTTCTTGAGACCGCTTAACATCCTTGTCCATTTGTATTTTGCGCTGCCTTGGGGAGACTGTAGTGACCGTGACGGAGATCCCAGATATCTTAACTTTTGCAGGTCTTCCAGGTTTTCTAATTGAGACAGCACCTTGAAGCTTCTGACACTTGATGTTACTACTTGCCGGAGGGGCGGACTCGTCATTCACAGGCCTGACCAAGTTCAGTTCTTTTAGACATTCTGGGGAAGCTGCTTTGACAACATCAGACTGTTCTTGTGTGCCATGCAGTAAATTGCTGAAATCAATGTTCCGGTCCACTGATTGTGCGGTCTCACGGAGCTCTTGTTGAACCTGGCCCTCAGAGACAACCCTTTTGTTTCGTCTGGATCGCCCATATACTACCGTTATTTTCAGGTTCTTGTTTTCTTTCTCCATGTTGGCTCCTTCATTAGCATTAACAACGTCTGCATTTCCTTCCTGTATAGGCCCTGGAGTGGTCTGTTTCCTCGGACGACCAATGGGCCTTTTGGCCTTTTGTTCCAGTTGTGGACCAAGCTTTTTTGGTCGCCCAGGGCGCCTCTTTGGAGGGGTGATATCATGAGAGCTCCCCAGATCTGCTGAGGATCTCTGGTTTTCTGTTCTAGCTACACGCTTCAATGGAGTGAGTTCTCCTGATCTTCTGGAACCTTTAGGGGATACAGACAACCCCTTTGTTGGTGAAGAGGCGGATCTGAGTGTTGGGGAGCCTGATAATGGAGGAGGTGAAGGAGATTTGAGCGGAGTGGAGACCTTTTTAGGAGATGTGGTGGCTGATTTGGGAGAGGAGGTAGCATTCTTTAGAGGGGCCGGGTTGGAACCGGTCTGCAAGGTAGCACGCTCTGTACTTGGGCTTGTTTCAGGTGTTCCTGCCCATGACGACTGCTCACATGGGTCAAAGTTATGCACTACTTGTCCACCCGAACTCGAGGCTGCGGACTTCAAGCAATATTTTACCCCTCCCTCATTTATAACCGGAGACACATACATGATCTTAATTGGGCTACTAAACTCAAAGGGGAGTTCAGACGGGTTGGGAGGAATGTCAACATCAGAAAAGCTTGGACTGGACTTGGGGGTGGGTGTTCTACAAACAGTTACAGACTCTGGAGCATGTGGTTTGGTTGAGGACGAACGTAACCTACCATAAGGCCTGGCTGCGCTGTCTCTCAAGTCAGTTTTATTTTTTGAACTGTACTTGGAAGGACTCAGCCTTGTGGGAGGCAAAGAAACTGAAAATCCCTCACTTTGATCTGCATTAGAGGAACCCGATAGTTCCTTTGGCGTCAGGTCGTCCTCTGCTCCAGTGGGTTCAGTGGAGGATGCTGCTTGACTTGGGGTTTTCCCTGAGTCAAGCAGGGGGTCCAGATCTAGGCTTTGTGAGTCGATGCTAGTAGTAGATTGCAACACACTGTCCACTAATGTTCTCGGATTGAAGATGTTCTCAGAGAAGCAAGCAACAAAGTACATCTTCCTCGGCTCTGTGACGTAGGAAGAGAAGCGCTGGGGAGGTACTATGTTCCTCTTGGATCTTGTGGCATCCCTGGAGCTGCTTGACTGATCAGGTGCAATTGTCTTTCTCCATCCTCCAAGCCCTCTGCTGCGAGTCGGCTTTTTATCCGATTCCTCTACGTTTTCTTCATTTTGTGAATGTTCGCCTACTTTTGTATGCCCCTCAGCAGAGCTGTTGCTCTGGTCATTTCCTTCAGAAACCACTCTGCAGGGCTCTGTCTGCAGTTTACAGGTGGGTTTCTGGGTTTGTTGGAAACTTTCATCCTCCCCGATGCCAGGCACATTTTGTCCCACTTCAATGGTCTCAATTTCCTCTTTGACTATGATCGTTTGTATATCTTCTTTCACCTCAAATCCGTCTTCCTCAGCTTTGATGTTGTTTACTTCCACCCTTATCTGTTCAAACACTGGACCTTCTACTCCATCCTTCCTAGTGTGGTCAGTGACTTTATCATGGGTCTTTCCTGTCATCCTTCCTATTTCTCTACTGTTGTCTCCAAAATTCATGCTCTCCACACTTATTTTGCCACTGATCTGGACCATGTCATTTTCCTGAGAGAATTCCGGTAACTCTCTCTGGATTCCTGATTCCCTTGTAGACTCCTTCACGGGTGTGGTGTCTGATGAACTAGATGCTGGGGAGATAGAATTACCATCTTTTAATTTTATTTTGGCTTGTGGCACTTTTCTCCTGCAATAGGATGGGTCAAGCATGGCAAGCTCCCGTTTTATTTTTAAACTGTGTCGTCGGCTGGACGCAAGGTTGGCTGGCAATGCCAAAGCAGCAAGGACCTCTTGCCTTCGACGGGCCCGGGTATTTGGGGACTTGGCCTCTTTGTTATCATGCTGATGAAAAAGCTCACTCAGGTTATAGTCACTATCACTACCGGTGTGGAGCACTGTGGTGATTATTTCACTAAGATGGGCATCAGCGTGAAACGGGATGCTCTGAGGGGTTGGGGAACTGGGAGCCCCATCCTTCTCAATGCCGTGTACCATAGAGGAACTCAACTGTGGGGGGTCTTTATCCTGAGGTCTGATTGTCTCCAGTTTTTCTGTGAAACGATCAACAACGTCCCGAAGCAAGCTCCTGTTTGAATTATTCTGTGTCTGACCACCTGCAGCTACACCATCCAACTCCGCTGCATCTTCAATGTCTGAAGGTGCTTCCTGCAGCCTTGCATCTAGATGTTTGTTGTCCACAAGTGGAAGGTGCTCATCATGAGAGTAAAGAGGCAGAAGGGGCGGTTTTTCCTCTGCTGTGCTGGTGATGTCTGGTGGGATTGGAGAAAGTGGAGGAGGGGAGGGGCTGTGTTCTCTCTTTAGCACAGGACAAGGGGGGTCCACATCTTCATCCTCTTTTTCCATTGTCTGCATAGTTTGAGCTAAGCAGGTGTGGCTTGAATGGCAAAGACAAGAGACGGGGCGGTGACGGCTACAGCAAATGGAAGATGCAGGGCATACCTGAGAGGAGGGGCATAGACTGGGGGACGATGGGGATGAACAAGGATTATTTTTCTGGTGTCCGGTGAGGCGCTGGCAGGAAGTGCAGTGGAGATTCTCAAGGCAGAAAACGTGGAAGGATGGCCCTCTGCAGCTCTCTATGCAACAACACAGGCCCTGAGAAGCCTTACTTTCACTTGGTGGACAGCAACGAAGGGTACAACTAAACTTAGATTCAGCTGGACTGTACAAGGTCTTACTGCAGCCTTGATGAGCACAGTCAGCAAGAGGGTAGTGTGGGGCGCCACTGAGACTTTTAGTATTACTGAATGGAAAGCGACACGGTGGCAGATTATTCTGTGAGGTTGAGTGGTGGCAGCATTTAGATGCATCCGGATCAGCCAGTCTGGGATTGGGTAGGGACAGCAGTTGTTCCTGGCGTGCCAGGATCAAGATTTGGCTAATCAAAGAACGGTGTGCCGGGCAGAGTGAGTGAAGAACCTTCTCCAATGCCGAGTTCCCGTTGACCTGGCTGCCTTCAGTCATCAGCTGCTCTGGACCACCCAGTTCTTCTTTTAACGGCAAGCTAGAGGAAACAAATACAAAGAGCAAAGGTTTAACACGGTCTCACATAAGGTTTTAAAAATAGATTTGAATGCAAGTAGAACCAAGAGCTTCTCTTAAAGCTTCCATCAGATTTAAATAGAGCTATGAAACTAAGGGAAGTACCACGTGCATTTTCTTTGCCATGTCATTATGCTGATCTGCTGCTTTCTTAACTAACGGAATCTTTAGGAAACCAAACTCAAAAGTGAAAGACCAGAGATTAAACACGTAGCATAAAAACAGGACTATATCACAATATCAGAATTATTTTATTGGATGAGTTGCTGAAGGCAAAAGACAAAATTCTGCAGAAAAGCAGAAGAGAACGATTGTTAGAACGCTCAAAAACAAAAGGACTCAAAAGCACTGCACCTGAAAAACATCCATGAAACCTTAAAATTGTTACATATGTTCCTTAAATCAGTCCTGCAAGCAATGCCTTTATAAAAGCAAGTAAATTATCTCATTAACATATTATATTAGTATTGTTTAAGTACTTTAGATTGGATTGAAAGCATTATTTTCCTCAGAATATCATCTTTAATGATTGTATCAGGGATTTATATCATGATATTTAAACCCTTCGAGATTGGTTTGACCAACTTGAATATGTACTTAGAAATGATCTCACAAATGTAAGCACCAATTCACACCAAATGAGGGAAGATTAACAAAGAATAAATTAGAATAAATTAGAATGGCAAAAGTGTTAACTCTTTCATGCAATTTCATCAATATACATTTCACTTTGCACTGTGCCTCATTTCAAATCAGGAACCACAACAATAAATCTAGTAAAATCACAGTTCTTAATCACAATCAATAAATAAGTATGCAGCAACATCAACACTAAACGATTTCACAATAATTTAAAAACAATTCTTAAAAATCATAGTGCAATAAGTGGTTTATGCATAAATAGCCGATTTCTCTTCATTCATTCCTTCAAATCATCAGCAGTTTAGTCCATAAATAAATTGTGTTCCAAAGAAAATTCAAGCCTGGAGTGTCAGAAGTATATACTGCAATAAAATCAAAGCGGACAACATATAATCAAAGTTATTTTTCTCCAGTAGACAGTAATAGAACTGGCCTACTATCAAAAATAGAACTCCATTCTGAGAGAGGAGACAATCTCCTGAATTTGCAGCAGTCTTGGTGCAGGCACCGGTGTACCGTTATGAGCATAGACATTCAGTATTGTTTTAAGTCGCCACGGTCTTTTGGGCTAGCTTAAATGCCACAGTAACTCAGTTAGTTTTTTTTGGCTAACTGACTTCTGGCTATAGCTTACAAATAAACGGATGGATTACTGACAAAAGATCGCAAGCAACATCTTCCAAACCCTAATGGCCCAAAAGTAAGGGCTCACATCCATCAATAAGGAAAACACCATAATACCATTTCTGCGATGGTACGTGTTTGTATTGGTTCACTTGTTCCCTCATTCCCTAAGCCTTGCCTAAATCATGAACACTATATAGTACCCTATTTAGCCAACGAGCAAGGCAGGGAATTGAGATTTGGACACTAAATTAGGTGTATTGGTTGCATGTGAGTTGTATTGGTTGCATAAACTAGCGCACATGTGAGACATCACCTTTGACAGCTCGATTGTATAAAGAAGCTGTATATGCCAACGATCTCAGTGAATGCATCAGATGAAAAGGAAACCCGCAATGCATCATGAGATATAGTATGGTGCATCACTAGTGCACTTTTTTTTTTTTTTAAAGGTGAATTATGGCTTTTAAGTGGAACACTTTGTTACTTTCAACGACACTTGATGCCCCAAAGTATCCCCAAATAGTGCACTATATGGAGAAACGGTAAACCAATTAGAGCATGGCCCAGGTCCATTTTGTTTAAGAATGACCCGTCATTCTGGCTAGACAACCACACTTTGTTTCAACATCAGTCCAACAGAGGAATATCGCTTTTCAAACAGGTAGTAGTTTGTTTTGTGTTGGCTACAGACTGGCATTTGCAGAAACGCTGCTTATCAATAAAATTAGGGCAAAACCTGGGCAGCATTTCTTTAATCTAATACGGGACATGCTCCAGCTAAAATAAATAGATAATTGATGCTATTTTGCATTCGCCACTCGCTTATTCTTACAAACTCGCGTCATGAAGTGGTCCCAACTTTTTTTGGAGTTGGAATGCACCAAATCCAACAATCATTGTTGAGGATGGTGGAACCACCATTAATCCTTGAGAGAAAGCTCAGTGAGTGTCCACTGAGCAGAACAGTTCATTCCTCGGCATACTCTTATATATAATATATATTTATACAAGACAATATGAAGGCCTAACTATGAAACACATCGGAATATAGGCAAGCAAAATAGAACAGCTTAGAGAGGTATATGTGGCATTGAGGTCAGAGCAAGACAGGCAGGCTGACACTGCAGCACGATGAAGTTAAAGCAGCTTTGTGTGAATACCCCTGAATTGCCGCTTTGATAGTAGCGCAGCGAATTGGGTGACTCCACAATGAGAAAATACACTGAGGATTTGCGCTCACAAGATAGCCCATTAGTCCTCCAATCAAGACATGCAATTCAGGCCGCTCCACCTTCACTAATCTCCCCGGCTTCACAGCCTTGCAAAATCCTTCAGTCAAAAAGGGTCCTGGCTTTCTTGCTTACATTGCATGTGGTCAGATAACCCCATTAGGGTAATTCATGGGGTTAGGGTAAGGGGGGGTGGGGTTCTGTACGAGTGTGTGAGGCCCTTGATTCTGAAAAAGGTCTCCATGGTAAACGTATTCAGCAGCGTCATGTATGAGGTTGAAAATTATATAGAGCTACAGTCGCAGATCTACAGAAGTTTCTTCTATGGTTAGAAAGAAAAAAAACAACTATCAAAAAAATAAAATAAAATATACAATAACATACTTTTTGTGAGCTTATCGCACACTTCATACATGCTTTACAGTTGCATTCCAACTATACCAACGTCTAGACAAGCGTTCACAAACACACAACGAAACATGGACATGAAATGGCTTTCCAAAGCTAATCTCTTTAAAACAATTAATCTCTAAGGATGATGTAGTAACCACAACCATTACTGGAAAAACTTAATCCCAGCCCTAATAATGGCTCTAAATCACTGCATTAGCTTAGGTGAGTTACCCAGAGTAAAACTGCAAGTAACAATCATCAGTTCCCTAACAACAAGGAATTTATAGACTTCAAAAAAAACCTGAATAAGCTTACAGCCAGAGAATATGAAGGTTATGCTTCTTCTGAGCTAGAGGGGTTTCCAAGTCTTGGTGACTCAGTCATGATTCAGTAGACCTCGTTGGAATGAAAAGATGTGACGTCAGCATCTCTGTCTGACAAGAGAAACCTAGACCCGGGAAATCCTTATTCTTCTAACAAAATACCTGTACTTTTTAAGTCCCTGTAGATTCAGTTAAAATTGTCTGAGCACCTGCTCAAGAGTGAGAAAGGTTGCTCAAAAGAATGGCCGTCATCACAACAGACAATGTTAAAAGGTTAAAAGACCTGAATAGCAATCTTTTCTTCTATAAAAAGGCAAGTGCTGTGTTATGCATTTCCAGAAAACCTTTAGCCTGTATGAAGTGAAGGAGGAGTTCACTTGTGGTGACCATCCAGAAGTGTTTCAGTGGTCTAGAACCTCTTTGTGGCAGCAGCTGAGGCGCAAGTCCCTGAGACGGTGGTCCTGGCGTTGGCGCCGGGGCCTGAAGAGTTTGAGTTGAACAGACAAGGGATGGGGGACTTCTTCTTCGGGGGATTCTTCAGTGTGCCAGAGCGCTCTTTGACTTTGTACTCCAGTGTGCTGTGCGGAACCCCGTACACTCCCTGGGCCTTCGACACGCTCATGCGACCCCCCATCACCATGGTGATGGCCTCCTCCAAGAGATCGTGGTCGTACTGGCGGTAGCGCCCGCGCTTCTTCCTCGGCTGCTTGTCCTTGTCGCGGCGGTCCCCGCATTCCTCCGAGTCGTCCAGCGAGGACCTCCGTAGGTCCAGACGGAGGGGCGAGTGACCGGCCGCGCCCGTGAAAGTGTCCTGCATGTAAGGAGGTCTGAGTTTGAAGAGTGCTCTAGCAGCGGTGTTGGTGGTGGGGGTGACGGCATTGGTAGTGCTCGCGGCAAATGAGGTGCTGTGGTGTTGTTGTTGTTGTTTCTCAGGCACGCCGGTGGAGTCTGCGGCGGCGGCGGCGGCTGACCGGGGGTCAGAAGTGGAGCGGACCTGAGGGATTCGCAGGGAGGCGGGGGCCTCCAGGCTGGGGGTGGGGCTCAGCGGGGGCTGCAGGGTGTCCCTGAGCTGGGGAAAGCAGAGCGAGAGCGTCTTCTGTAGGCCACTGCAGAACACGGCGGGGAGGTGGTAGTCGCCGTGCTCCTCCGCTTCCCCGTCATTTTCTGCCTTCTCTGCCCAGGCCGCCACCTTCTGGAGCACCAGACGGGCCTCCCCTCCCAGTGTGGAGGGGGTGAGGTTGTACGAGGTGAACTGCTCTGCCTCCCCACTACTTTGTTGCGCGAGGCGGTGCAGCAGCTCCAGCCTCTCCTCGGCCCAGCCCTCCAGGCCCTGCCTCAGGGTGCGTTGGGGGATCCCATAAAGGAGGGCGGCCCGCTGCTCCTGCAGCCTCCCTGAGCGTACATCCTTTAAGGCCTTGGACAGCAGCCCCTCTGACAGCTCCCAGCTTCTGTCAACGTAGTCCTCCCTCTGCCTGCGCTGCCTCCTAGGGATGGGAGGACCAAACAGCAGGGTCAGGATGGTGGAGGAGATGGAGGGGGAGAGGGTTGTGTTTTTTTTTTTTGGCAAAGGGAAGACAAGAAGGGCAGAGCGGAGGGGTCCACTCCTTTATGCCTTGGGTTGGTAACATCACTGTGCCTCTTATGTTTCATGCCTGCAATTATTTTTTTTTCTCTCACACACACAGGCTGCTGCATGTCTCTTGTATGCACACACATTGCATGTGGCAAAGCCTCTTCACGTCCAGGTCGGACAGTTTGTGAATGGCTGTGGTTACTTTGGCACAGGCGCAAAACCCCTGTGGTTTTGTGATCTCCTTCAGTGACAGACCTACGTGCTTGAGGGTAGGGTAATCACACTCGACATAACTGGATCGGTACAAAACAAAACGGAACAAGAGGCAATATCACTGTCAAGTACACCATACTTACGTCTATGTACAACCCTTAGCTGCGGGCAAATATGACGCCACCACTCAACAATGTAAAAGAGTCACCATTAAAGATTTGGCAGGCAGACACATACCTAACACTTAAGTTGAGAGGGCGCAAACATTGCTATAATAGAAACGGTATTGCAGATTAAGCGTCCAAGACATATTTTCGAAATGATTCCTGGAAACTTTCCTTTTGGCGTTTGTAATAAGTGGCTTAGACTTGAGAGCAGAACGAAATTTTAAGTATAATTTCCCGCTTTATGAACTAGACCATTGTTCAGATTTTATTTTTAATTTTTTTCTTTGTAGGCCGATTCAAAACACACACCTTTGTGAATGAGTTTCAGATTCTTCTTGAAGTTTGAAACAAAAAAAAACAAAAAAAGAAATACCAGTAAAAGAAACCAGGGAAACAGCACTCACCCTGAGGGTTTGTGGTCCGCTGGGACCGGCGTTGCTGAGCAGGCAGAGGTTCTTTTGGACAGGTCCAGCACCGCGTCTACAACCCAGGGAAACCATAAGTCACCACACCAGTGCCTGAGCTCGGGAGCTTCTTAAAAATCTGAATTTCGGGATGTTCTCATTGGTCACAGGGTCTCACACGACACTGGGTTTCTAGGTGCATCGGATCTCTTTAAACGGAGCACGAATCAGGGAGAGGACTGGACCTGTACCTGTGCCAAGCAAACCAAAGTAGTTCCGTACCTGGCCCGGGTTCCCCGTCCTCCTCTTTCTCCCGGGGGACGGTGAGATCCAGGGGGGCATCCAGGTCGCCGGGTGTGGGCTGAGGTGACAGGTTGTCAGTGGTGAGGCCATTCATCGTCATTTGGACGTGGCTCTTGGAGGCATATTCAATGGCAAACTTGTGAATCATCTTCTTCATCAGTTCCTGGGCCGCCAGTGGGACGTTGGAATCGTAGCCATGGGGCACATCTGGCAAACAGAAATGTTCTTGAGTCTAATGATAATTAAGTGGTCAGTGGTGGGCTGCATTTTGGATCAAGGATTACATTTTTCCATGCCAGGCGGCACCCATTCATTCAACAACAATGACATTTCATTGTGTTAGTGTTGCAAGCAAAATAACATAAATGTTTGATAAATCCGAATAATGTTTTATAAAACATTATCAGTTAGTTATTTTCTAATATAAGCGAGTACTGCTTCCGCTCTGCAAGATATAGTGCTATTATTAGTAGTGCATTGAGGTCGGTCTCACCACTACACCATTAACTCTCAAAACAAAAGCAAATATTCCCTTAGGGCATAGGGCGGCTCCTTGATGGGGAACGGCCCTATGCTAGAGAATCTCCACCTCACCTTTCTTGTGGAACACAGCTTGGAGAAACTGCTGAGCTGATTGGCTGCTCTCTGAGAGGGTGGGGGCCTGACAGGGGGAGTAATCTGACGGACTGGGGAGGGGGGAGGCGGCTGCGGGGAGAAGGTCCTGTAAAGGAAGAATTGGAGAGAGTTCCTTAATGAGCATTGTATTCCACCTGGTCATCTCAAAGGATTAAACACACACACACACACACACAAGCTTTAAGAGTAATTGTTAAGTTGGATGTCATTGTTCTTACACTGAGCTGATCCAGGGGGAGGGTGCAGAACGAACAGTGAGAGCAACTGGCTTCCACTGACCAGTCATCCGACTCTTTGGGTTCACAGTCTGAGGGACACATTGGACCAAGCGCAAATGTTAGGTACATGGACTCACATCCTTGCAACGTTTCACCACACAGAAGCGCACGCGCACGCACACACGCACACGCACACACTAAAGAAATTAATATACACCCACCATCAAATATGTTGAGGTCTCTAAGCAGCATCGGGCCATAGATTCCCTCCAGGATGCATTCAACCCCTGTAGAGAAAAATTAATAAATTACACGGTTGATCTTTCTGTAGATCATTACAGAGAAAAGGACAATCTAATAAAAACAATAAAACACTGAATTTCAGCTCGAGGGCCAAGATTATTACCCATGTGTGCTTATACCAGCCTAAAGCTATCAGGGCATATTTATTAGCGGGTATATAGACAATGAATTGGAGTAATAAACACATAATCCATCCAAAAATTACTTTATGATTGAGCACTAGCTCAAATGTTTCATGTTTCCACCATAAACTACAGATTTGACCAGCCGACTCCCTGAAGCGGACCCGGGGTTGTACAACTCGCCAGGTGAAACATCAGATAACATGACAGTAACGTCAGGTGTACAGTGAAACCCTCACCGCATAATAAATAACACCTAAGAATCGAAAATATCCCGACTAGTCCCAACAGTGCCCACTACACCCGAAGAGAGAATACAAGCCCAACTGCACCAGGATCAAATCAACCTCACAACAGTCGACGTTGACACTTAACATCGAATAAAAAACGACTTGACATCCAACACAAACCCCCCGTGAACGTCTCCATCCCCTCCCCCCCCCAGACCAGGCAGCCCCGGCGCCGCTGAGCCGTCACCCAGGGCATTAATAACCGGCACTGCGAGGAGGAAGTCGACTGCAAACGCATAGCGACATGAACCAAGAAACATGAAAAAAAAAAAAAAATCACCCCATTTTTGCTGTAACGGTTGCTGTATATAAAAAATAAAAAAAAACGTGGAGGAAATGTGTCACACGTCTTGGTGGATGACTCGGGGTTGGACAAAGAAAAACGGGCCATAACAAGACAAGCTAGCCCCGGTCGGTTAGCACACGTTAGCCTGTCAGTTAGCACACGTTAGCCTGTCAGTTAGCAACACGTTAGCCTGTCAGTTTAGCGGTCTTAAAACAGGCGACCCGCGCTCTAGCGCCCGCAGCCTGCCAACCCCCGATGCTACCAGACGGGAGCTAAGCTAACCGGGCGGGCGTCCCACTCAGCAGCTAGCTCCCCCAGCTAGCTCCAACCAGCTAGCTCCAGGCTAGTAGTGCCATCTGTCGATGTTGTTGTTAAACAAAACACGGTCTCGCGTTTGGTGGGGGGGGGGGGGGAATATTTTTTATTATATCGTAAATTTGTACGTTCAAAACCGCGCGCAAAAAAAAAAAAACCGCCACTCACCGACGCAGTGGATCAGCTTGTGCCGCCAAGAATCAAGTTCCCGCCTGAACCCTTTCCTCTCCGCCGTGCATTTGGAGCTACGGCACTGTGCGGCCGCCATTCTGTCCGTCCGCCTTCCCCCCCTGCTTCCTCTGTTGTCTCGGAGTTCAACGTCACCGAGCGGGTCGGGAGCTCGGTGGTTGGGATCCTGCAGCAGCAGCAGGGCTCAGCGCATCTTCTTCTTCTTCTCTCGTTTTTTTTTTTTTTTTCCACACACATAAAGGCAGTCCAGCTCACCGTAAGGAGCGTTGCTGCAGCCCACAGGTTTGGAGGTCCGTTGTTTGGATTATTATTATATATATATATATATATTTTTTTTTTAATCAAAACCCAATCACACAATGTTTACACGCCCTGTGGTGCGTATGGATTCTTTAAAGTTAAAAGCATGAAGCTCTGATTCTTCGTCGACCGCAGGAGGAACCCGCAACGTGAGAGTTGCACCATCAATGTGTGCAAAGGAGCACAACAATATCCCCCTCTCTCCTTATATTTCGTTGCAGTGCAGACGTGCAGTAGTACGTGTGACATAATTTCAAGGATCGCTCACCCGACACATAAATGTGCCGGGTGAGCGAACCTCATTCTGTGCTCAGCGCATCTCCAATAATAATGTGCAGTTATTGCCCACCAGCGGATCGCCCTCTACCAGGGAGGGCACTTAACTGATACTGAGAGACGAACTGAATTGTCTTCACAGTATTTGAACCACCCACGTAGGACACAGTAGCCTAAATAAGAGTTAAATATTTATTAACCAAAAAACGTATGCCAACAAACTACGGCCAGTCGTTTTTTGGGGCATTTTGAATAACAAAATAAATGTTTTATTATAATAAGAAGAAGTGTCATGTTCGTTTATGTTTCTATAAATATCACTTGTTCTATTATATAATATGCTGCCGGCCGACGTTGGGCAGGACCTCAATTGAAATAAACCCTTGAGCTTTACTGTTTTTTATCCCTTTATGAATAATTTCAATTAATCAATCTACCACCTGACAAGGTCCGACAAGGCACCTACACCTATCTCTCTTTCGTGAATCTCTGGCTACGGTAGCTCCCGATACGACCACATGGGGGCAGCAGAGTGTTGTACATTGGGTTTTGTCGTATGATCCATAGGCCCGTGTAATTACATAGATGGGAGAGCAAGCAGTGATTGAGATGCCCGCCAGATGATCACAGGGGATCACCACTTCAATGGAGAGGCTTCAGTACAAATGATGAAGCCTCTTAATGTGCAAACTATATCAGGAGTTAGGTATTTCCATATTTAAATCCCCTGTAGGTAGCCTACACGGCGACTGCCATCAGAATAGACAGTAGGCAATGTTATCAAATGGAGAATGGAGGATAAAAGAAATATACCTAAGTGCAAGAGCAGGAAAGCAGGAGGGAGACGGATAGTAGAGTAGGGTAATACAAAGGAGCCGATGGGGCAGAGTGGAGCAACTGAAGGTTGCGCTTGAAAGAGACGTTAAGTGTCTGCCGCCCAGCTGGGATTCGTTGTCACGGTGACTTAGAGCATGGTCACACTGGGAGCTGGTGATGAAAGACATGGGCCTCGGGAACAGTATTTTGGGTCAGAGCATGACCAATAACCTACAGTCCACTCTGCCCCCCTCCCCCCCACCCCCCGGACAGAGCTGTGTATTTGCATGGTTAACATGGTGATGCGTGTATTGCGTTTGTGTGTGTATGTAAGTGTGTGTGTGTGACGTATGTGTATGGGTTTGTGTGTGTGTGTGTGTTTGCATGTGTGTGGATCGGTGTGTGTAAGTGTGTGTGTGTGTGTGTGTATATGGGTTTGTGTGTGTGCATGTGTGTGGATCCCTGTGTGTAAGTGTGTGGGTGTGTGTGCGTGTGTGTGTGCGTGCATGCATGCATGTGTGTGTGTGTGTGTGTGTGTGTGCATGCGTGCGTCTGCAGAACATGTAGTAGCAGCAGTACACCATGTATGCGTTACAGTCCATTGTGGTTCTCCTGTAAGGTCAAGAGAGAGCAGCCATAGGAGGCGAACAGAGGCCAGGCAGCGACGCCGTGGTCTGTGTGCCGCAGATGCTGCCCTGGCTCCTTCTACCTCTGTCATTTATATTGGCGTGTAAACAGGATATGGGTGAGAAATGTTTGTGTGTTGCATGCGCATGCGTATAAAGGTGCACCTCCATCGGCTCACTTGGTTTCTTCATCCATTTGAACTGCTTCATGTATAGTACAAATCCGACGGCATGAAACGGACAAAAACGTGGCGAGGCAATAGCAACAGGCCGGGGAAGTCCGGAGAAACAGCCCTGCCACTGAGAGAGGCGGTGTGAGTTAAGAACCCCGGCAGCCATTTCTTTTGATTCAATTCTCTCTCCTCTTCCCTCCAACCAGGAAGCCTCTGGATTCTTCTGCTGGCTCCCTAAAGAGGGCACTGTGGATTTAGCCGGCGGTGAAGTCCTCAGACTAAAGTAAATCCACAGGTGCAGTCGGTCCGGCTTGGGGTTTTAACGGGATTAAACCGGCTCAGTGTACACTATAAAAGGAACATCTTGCATGCTTGATAGAAACAGGATTTAGCCGGTATTACCAGGGTTTATTGTCCGCACTAACTACCAATTAAAATGGACGCACTGAACGCTGCTTTATCCGCCATCCTGCCAGTGTGCCCTTGCACTGGCTGTGACGTTATTATACATTTCTTGCTTCTCTGCTGTTTTTGCCTTGTTTTAAACTCAAGGAATTCGTTATATGGTAATTGGAAAGGTGTGTGTGTGTGTGTGTGTGTGTGGGTGTGTCTAAATGTGTGTGGGTGCATGCGTACGTGTGTGTGTGTGTATGTGTGTGTGTGTGTGTGTACACACATTAGTGGTCTGGGTAGAGTAACCGTTCCTTTCTTATTATTGCACCCACTATGTGGCTCTGGGCTTGATTCCTTCTCTATTCTAATTCCTCGCTAATGTTTATGGGGCCTGTGGTGTGTTCAGGTCTGTGGGCACCTGGTTCAGTTAGATAGGAGCTAGAGGGCAAAAAAAAAACTCCTTTTCCGTGCCTAAAAGCCCGGGCATCCTGCCTGACGCCTGTTAGTTATTTTTAAGGTGCTGATTTGTGACGCTTGATGGATGGAGTATGCCGTTTGTGCTAATACCGGGTTCCAAAGTGGTTAATCATTTGTTCATTGAATGAATCAAATTGAGGCTTTTATTGGGGTAAAACCACAGTCGCTGCAGATTGGGGGAGCCCTGGGTCTCGTTGTGTACTTGGCATCCGCCCCCCCTTATAATCTCTGACATGGACCAGGCGTCCGCCACACTTTAAGAGTGATCTCTCAAGTGGAATTTCCAAAAATCACTTCTTTAAATCGCTCCACGGCTTTGGCTTTGTTTTTATGAAAACACACGGAGGGAAGAGGAATTTGAATGCAAGGAAAATAAATATGGAAATGATTACCAAGGTGTTTTCACCCTGTGTTATGTGTGATCGTGTGCGATCGTGTGTGTGGGTGTGTGTCTGCGTGTGTGTGTGTGTCTTTGTGTGTGCACGTGCATGTGAGTGTGCATGGATGTGCAAGTGTATGTGCTTGCGTGTGTTCATGTGCGTGTCAGTGTGTGTGTGTGTGTGTGTGTGTGTGTCAGTGTGTGTGTGTATGTGTGTGTGTGTGTGTGCGTGTGCGTGTGCGTGTGTGCGTGCGTGCGTGCGTGCGTGTGGTGGAGTCTAGGGCATACGTGTTATGATTGGACCAAGGCCACTCTGATTACCACAGAGAAGCACTTTCCCCTCCCTACAGAACCTGCTCCGAACCCCAAGCTCTGCTTCCCATGTCCAAACATAAAGCCACATTCACCATTGTGCAAGCAAATGCAATCTCCTAAGAAAACCCGATGTCCAACGAGAGTCCGTGGTAGCTGGATGAAATATCAAACTATTTATTTGAGTACCTATTCAGAAGCCTTATCTTCCCTAGCAGTGCATTCCTTTATGCAAGCTGTGTCTCACAGACATAAATCTGCGGTGCAGTGTTCCGCAATAGAGCACTACCGGTCAGAATTAGTGGCACGGTGCTGTGGTGCTGGTGTTGCACTTATTCAGCGCTTTGCTAGCCATTACCGCCGGTTGATGCGCTCCCACTTTTATAGCTCACCTTCAGCCACGCACCCGCAGAGACAACGGGGGTGGGATCATCACACCCAAGCAACAATTGCGAGCTCCTTGTGAGAAGTTAGAGGCTGCAGCATTTTGCTCAAGGTCGCCTCTGTGTCTTTACCAAGTAGTTTTATCAGGATTAAACTAGCAATGCTCTTCCGGTTGGAGCGTGTCAGGATCAAAGCCAGGCTATAACGAGAAGATATAAGGGAAATTATAGAAGAGTAATAAAATGCAGTTACCCATAGGATAAGAAAAGCTGTGCTTTGTGTGTGTGTGTGTGTGCATAGCAGTGTGTCTGTGTGTTTGTGCATGTGCATGCTTGTGTGTGTGTGTTTGTGCATGTGCATGCTTGTGTGTGTATGTGTGCATGTGCTTGTGTCTGTGTGTGTGTCTTTGCATGTGTGTTCGTGCGTGTGTGTGTGTGTGTGTGTGTGTGTTTATGTCTGCGTGTGTGTGTGTGTGTGTGCACTCGGAAGTGCTGCACCACTGTGCAGGGAGACAAAATGCAGATGTGAAGGAAAGTCTTTCATGGGTTAGATTCTGTCCAGCTGGGTCTGACTGACCCGTCCCTCTGTGTCCCAGCGTACCCTCTGTCACTCAACCCTCACCCCTGTGGACCACCCCACGGGGCCGGATGTAGAAGTGGGCCGGGTCACATTTTTGCTCTGCCCTACCAAATAGTCAACCATGAAGTGAATGCAGTTAGTGTCCACCTTTGTTTGCAATGTGCAGTTTGTTCATGGTTTGGTAATCAACTTTAAAGGAGCCTCTATATTACTGTTTGAATTCCATTGATATTGTTCTTATTTATCAGTTCACTGGTTTGAGTTCCACACCGAGCACAAGTGAATAGGTTTATGTTTGGTTAGCAGAACTTTTGCACCACGTCCTCAGCACCCAAAAATAATACCTTGATATTTATTACACTACAGTGTAAGTGTTAACAGCAACGCTGAAATATTCATTGAATATATATACCTCTTAATATAGGAGTACAATTGGATCGACATCCAGAGAGGGTTTGCAACAGGGGCTTCAAGGAGGCTAGCAGCATCAGCGGAACACAACAAGGAGGACAGGTGAGGGAGGCAGATATTACCCTGGGAAATGTGTTATCTTTCACTTTCGTTCAATGTTAAATTGCTTTGGCAATGTCCTCGTCTTTTGAATTGAATGGGCCAACAACGACCCCACAGCAACGAACACGACTTCGGTTGGCTAGACTTCAGTTATCCACAAAACCGCTGAAAAGGGGAAAAGTTCTAACCCGCTCCAAATATGAAGCCCACTGAGGTTAGGGGAAGTGGGCATGAGTTCTGTTGGCATTCTTGAGCAAGAAACCTTCCTTGATCCCTAAGAAGGGCCTGTGTCATCCTCATGGTACATATCTAAACCAGCAGGCGAAAATAGTTACAGTACTTATTCTTTGTATTTGAGTGGCATCCTGTGTCTTTCTATTTGCATGGCGACATCTATAGATAAACTTGACAATCTCACTGATACCGCTTCCGGCTAATGAGTTCACCTGTTGCGGTTCGCACGCACGCAGTGACTGCTGTCTGCTGCTGCTCGCCGCTGTACTTTATTCAGTTTAGAAAGTTTCCCCAACCGTTTAGGCCGTCTAATGTCTCCAAGGTACGGTAATCTTGATGTTATTTTAGAAATTGAACCACAGCGTTGGTTGGAACTTTCCGGGTTAACTCTTATGAGTGACTGTGAATGTGGTCTTCTGTTGTTCAGGGTAACCGGAAGGTAGCGTCCACTTTCAAGTTAAACCGACTGCTATGCCTGGACCTGCTGTGAGTTGAAGATTTATTTTTCTACTAGGTTTACTTCATGTGCAGTGTTATTCCTGCATGTAATGGATGTTATTACAGGCTGATTTGAGATGTTTAGTGTCTGATGCGTTGCCAAAAGAATGTTTTAATTAAACCCTTGGATCGTTTCACTCGTTTTTCTGCCTTTTTAACATATTTTAATCGGTGAGTCTTCTATTCCTGAAGCAATCTAAAATGGTGTAGGTCCTACAATATTGGCTTATTGACGTGCATGCCTGCTAGCATGCAAATTGTTGTACTGAAATAAATCTGTTCAGTATTTTAGCATCACCCGGTTTGACTCTGCCATGATTAGCGGCGCTCTTTAAACTTGTAACAAGTCGGGCACAAGAGAAATGTGCGAATAGATTGGTGCCAAAGATTGGGGAAAGGAATGCATGAGTAATTCAAATTAGGTGAACATGAAGCAACTCTGCCACCAGTGTTCAGTGGTTCATTAGAGGCCCAACTAATCTGCTGGGTTGCACTCCTCTACAGGTCAAGGAGAAGAAACTCTGATTATGTGAGTATCAGAATTTAACCGTGAATATGAAAGCAACTAGAACACAACCTTAGCCTTGCACAATGTTCCCCTCCATGCATCCTGAGGCCAT
The DNA here is from genome assembly GCA_027123545.1 of Trisopterus esmarkii. Lineage (NCBI taxonomy): Eukaryota > Metazoa > Chordata > Actinopteri > Gadiformes > Gadidae > Trisopterus > Trisopterus esmarkii. Next base: position 19,065,671 of record JAOPJL010000116.1, read on the forward strand.
AGCAACAGTTTCTCTACCTCTCCGGAGAGCACAACCACAGGTCAGAAAAGGGTCCTTGTTGGGATCTTTCCAGGATGGTCTCAGATTTGATGGATCTCTTCTTCCTGGGCGGTACAGACCATAACCCAGTACCATCAAATGGCGCTGGGTTCCACCCTCAGGTTCTCAGACTATATGTAATGACATGCATCTGAATTCACTGGATAGGAGTGTCTGCTAGATAACCGAATGTTGTATCATTTTGAATAACGGGAATCATCCATGTCATCCCTTTTTTGTAGGGCGTGGTTGAAATGCTGTGTTGAGTCTGGGGTTGTTCCATCATGTCACACCTGTATCTCTGAGCAGCGTGAAGTCTTTCAGGTCAGTAGCCCACTGCTGAAGATAACGTGGTTATCGCTTTCATACAGTTACATACAGAATACAGTTGTAATAACCTATTGATCACCGGTCATTACGCAGACACTGAAATAGTGTTAAAGTGAACAATTTGTACTTTTTCCTCTGGACAACATTTGACGAGTAACCAACAAACAGCGCCTCATCCCAGCTGAAGTCATCGCTGGACTGTGGACTCATCTCCTCCACACTCGACAGAACTTGACTGAACTTGACTGTCACCATATGCTGCACATTAGGGTCCCTCCTAATGTGTTCCATCAGCGCTCCCTTGCTGCCCACAATGGGAGTGTTTCTTGTCCTTCAAGCAGTGAGGGTTCAGTGTTAGGGGGAAGAGTTGGGGGGGGGGGAGACGGTTGCGGCGTGGGCTGGTCTCACGGTGTAACACTTTGATTGTTTTAAAAATAGACCTGAGAGCAAAAACTTCCCCCAAGCTGTTTCAATGTGCAAACGCTTCTTAAAATGTATGCCATTACGAATGGTGTTTTATGATATAAAATCCTAGCTGGTCGTGTGGCTTTTTCAGCATGTTGTGCGGTCTACCCTACCCTCCCCGCTACCTTGGGGCGCGCGCGGGGGGGGGGGGCGGGCGGGGGGGGGGGGGCGGGGGGGCGGGCGGGGGGGGGGGCGGGGGGGGGGCCGGGGGGGGGGGGGGGG
>JAOPJL010000116.1:19188684-19200272 GCA_027123545.1 Trisopterus esmarkii
CCCCCCCCCCCCCCCCCCCCCCCCCCCCCCCCCCCCCCCCCCCCCCCCCCCCCCCCCCCCCCCCCTGGAGGAGTCAGGGATGTGCTGAATGCATCGGGGGAATCTTGACACGTTTCTCAGTTGCTAAGGAGCAGTTCGGTCGCGGTCTCCACGTCCCACGACTTGGACGACAACGCTGCTATTACGGCGTTCTAAAGAAACACAGAAGGAACGAGACGTTAGGGGCTTCGGTGCAACGTAGAACGGGATCATTTCCGTGCCGCGTCGATACGAATCCCATTCAGAAACAGCTCCGCCATCTTATTGATAAAGCAGCTAGTCTAAACACACTAAACAGAAAAAGCATGTGCAGGTTTTTCAAAAACATGACATGCTTCATTCCACGACACACTCGTGACCTACAGAGGCTTTCGTTATGCATCAATCTATCACATATAGGCAATAACATTTGGATTTTACTTAAAAATGGGAAAGTACAGCAAGGCGTTTCTCACCTTATCAAAGCCCATGGCACAGAGTTTGTCTATTTTGCGTGTGTAGTCGGGACTGGAGATGGGCGCCGCGGCGTAGACGTGAGACCACAGCTTGGCCGTCTGTTTGTACATTTCTGGGTTCTGCTTATACTGCGAGGAGAGAAGGAATCATCCCCATCAACGCAAAGGAAAACCACGACCCTTTGACCGGCGTTATTTGGAGCTCTGCAGCAGTTGAGATTTCGTTTCTGATTAGGCCCTATTTAGGATGGTTCACATTAGACAAGACGCGACCGGCGTGATTGAGTAACAGGCTTTTTTGCCCCTTTCTCCTTGGACTAACTGTACAATAACATACAAATATAATGGCTACAACTCATTCAGGAAGCTAGTCGCCACTTGTCCATAGTTTAATAACTGGACAACTCTCACCAAAATAATGCTGAGCTGAAAAGCAATGGGATAAAAAAGCAGTACTCATGTGATACCAAGTTAATATCTTGTCGGATTGTGTAAGATCAAGATCTATTGCCCTACATTGACCCACACAGCACTCTCCAGACAAGAGGCCTTGAATCAAGTCATAAAAAGGATTAATAGATTAAATATTTTGCAGCTCGCGCCTCATATCACTTTGACATATATCACAATCAGCAGTTTGATAAACTAAACACATCACGAGTAGTTGCCGTGATATAACTTTTACAGTCCCCATCCAAACCGCCAGTTATCCCTGTGGTTTCACACCCTGTGGTTTCCCGACCGTGATATGCATGACTGAACAATTTGATTAGCTTGTATTAAACGTACAAAATGTATTACGTTTCATGTCCTATTGTTTCAGTCACCGAAATGTCTTCATAGCAGCCATTATCAGTAGTCTGGTTACTCTATAGCCAGGAAAGTGGCATGGCGACGCGCATTTTGGAGGTTTTCTTATCGTGTCCCCTACCTGGTTCGCTACGACCGCATCCTGGGGGTCGTCTGGCTCTGCTGCGGCCAGGAGAGCCTGTAGAGATAAAAGCACCGTCCGTAGAGTCATAGCAGCCGCCCTGAAGAGAGACCAGCAGAGGTTCAAGAGAGACCGGCAAACGTTTACGTGGGACCAGCAGAGGTTGAAGGAGAGACCGACAGACATGGAGGAAGAGAGACCAACAGATGAAGAGACCAACAGATGTTGAATAGACAGACAGACGTTGAAGAACAGAGACCGACAAACGTTGAAGACAGGAGACCGACAGACGTTGAAGAAGAAAGACCGACAGACGTTGAAGAAGAGAGACAGACAGACGTTGAAGAATCGTGACCGACAGACATTGAAGAAGAGAGACCGACAGACATTGAAGAAGAGAGACCGACAGACGTTGAAGAGAGACCAACAGACGTTGAAGAAGAGAGACCGACAGACATTGAAGAAGAGAGACCGACAGACATTGAAGAAGAGAGACCAACAGACGTTGAAGAAGAGAGACCAACAGACGTTGAAGAAGAGAGACCAACAGACGTTGGGGTGAAGGGGAGGGGAATGGCTTTATTAAAACAGGATCGACAATGGAATAAAATAAAAATCTCAGCAGACAAACACTGTGATAAAGCCCAACTGGGAAGAGTTTCAGTTTGGCTCACTCACCACTGGTCTTTTAAGATGTCCAGACAGATTGCTCCCGTCACAGAACTGATGTTAGGATGCCAGATCTTTGTGATGAAGCGCACCTAGGAGGGAGAGCAGTGAAATGAGTGAGCTAGTGTAGTGTATGTGTTAAAGAATGTGTATTAGACAGACAGTAATGTGAAAGAGCAGGTAAGACATTCTTGCGTATACCTTTGGTGGGTTAAAAGGATATGTTTCTGGGATTTTTATTTCAAGCTGAAATCTGCCACCTATAAAGAATAGCAAACATGAATACATAATCAATGAATCATAACATCACCATCTCACAATATGTGGCATCACTTTTTATGTTGATTTCATTTACCTTCATATGGTGTGTCTGGGGGACCAGCTATCTCGCCCCTCAGCTCTGTGAAATTCTCATCCACCAAATCTACTTTAATTTGGTTTTTACTCGTCTAATGGAGAAAAAAAAACAAATAACGGGAGAGTATATGAATCCACGTAGTTCGTAAGTTTGTAAAAAACACTTTCTAAACGATGGCTGTTGTATCACAAACAAAACGCTCCGTTCTGGGTTGGTATATTCTAGAGAAAACTAGGATTCTGACGACTATTGTTAGTGTGCGTGTACGGTTAAATGTTAAAGCTGCTCCGTCAACGACCAATGCCTCTTTTAGATCACGATCAGCCAAGTGAACAAAGTTTGTCAACAGTGTTATTTGGCAACCGAGCCTGAACCATGACATAATGACTGAATCACCCCGGCAGTCCTTACGCAAAACAAACGTCCCTGGTTATGTGGACGAAGCTACCGTACGACCGCTGGGAGGGAGTTGTCACAAAGTAACAACATAAAAACAGTCAGGGAAGACAACTCGTTGAACTCATGAATCATATCAAATGTTGTCCAGTAAAAAAAGATTAATCACGTCTGGGGGAACATAATGGATTCGGGGGGAGCGCTCCTCTGATGGCGTGTATGTTGATTATGAAAAGGGGCAACGAAGGAGGCCTCAAAAAAAAAAAAAAAAAACCCAAGCCCCGGTGTTTCCTGATCCGCCGCGCCCGGTACGGGGGCAGCTGCACCGCGACGAGTCAAACGTAGCCGGACGTCGGAGCTAGCTGAAGTTACCCTGCGGGGGGGCCTGACTTACCGCACACCGCTAGCTCGTGAAACGAGTCCCCCTTTACGGGCGTTGACAAACCCAACACACACGCACACCGGAGGGTCCCTTTAAAGACCCCCGGAAAACACATCAAGGGTCGAAGGGGCTGATCGCTCACCTCTTCGCTTTTGAGAACTTCTTTGAACTCCCGCTTGATCCTTTGGACTGCGATGTTAGCCATGTTCCTCCGTTGTGTGCTACTGCAAGCTGCGGCTAGGGCTGGGTGTGCACACTGTGGTCGGCGGCGGTGGTGCTGCTCTTAGGGAATCCCCTTTGACTCCCACCTTCCCTGCTCTCCTGCTGTGGTTTCACAGCGCTGGAGAATGAACTGTCGTCCACACACAACGAAACCGTTCCGTCTAGAAGCTCAGCCTTGACCACCACCGCCACTACATTAGAGGAGAAGCTTCATGTGTTCGTGAATCAAACAAGAGTGGATTATTTCCCTTCGCTTTAACGCGTCGATCTCATTAAAACATTGAATACGCTGGCTCAACACTTAAACCTGCATTTATTTATATCATGGGATTTAGTTTTCACACACAACTTTGAGTACAGTTAGGGTGAGTGGGTAAAAGTCGTATTTATTATTATGTATACATTTGTATGTATTTAAAAGTCGGTTATTTAAAAAAAAAATCATGATATATGGGATATTTTGTATTTATTTATTTACTTGATAAATGCCATGATGTTATACTTTTTGGTTGAAGTACCCTTGCCTCACAAATCAAAGTCATTTAATTAACATCTAAAGACTGGAGTTAGGTAAAGATCTGTAGTCTGAAGGTAAACTGGGTTTTTAACCTTTTATGCTTTCGTATTTGTTTCGTCCAATCATGTTGGGGTCGGTCGAAGTAAACAAAAAAAAAGTGTCTGGAATGTAAAAAATGGTTTCACGTCGTGTACACTGGAATGGATTAACCTTCTGAAAGCTTTATCCACTCGATTTGAGCTTTCTTCTTGAATGTGATGGATGTGTATGAATACCTCAAAATAAGATAGCAAGGTGGTCGTGTTAGACGTCACATTTTGTTCTGCTTAACGTAGGACACATTTTTACATCCATAAAATAATATCTGCAAAAGGTTGGCGTCTATCAATGTTTTGGAATTGCAGGCATTGACAGCACGAACGAATTACAACAGCTGCAATCGTAATGTTACGTCAATGTGATAACGAGATCAAAGTCTTAATGTGTAAGACTATGAGCCCCTCATACTTTGGTACTTTCATAATACAAAAATAAAACAAATCACACATATAATAACATAATATAACAATAACAGTGTTTTGTCCCCTCTTACTGGTGGTGCAACTGTGTGACAAACCACCATAGCTGGTGTAGAATATATACGTATTCTACTATGATGTGGTTGTATCGATAACATCAATGAAATCACTATGAACAGAATTGAGTACAGATATGGATAGATTATTGTCACCAATTGAAATGTCAGTGTGTCTTAAAAAAAAAAAAAGAGCAATAGCCTGGCACGCATTTATTATTTGGAGAATATATCAGTTCTAGGATGTGGTTTTATAAAAATATAATAATTAAAAAATAATAATAAAATTAAAATATTGAAATCACTCTCGGAACAGCAGTGACTACAGACACGTTGTAGTCCAGGTAATTGTAAGTCAGGAGCCAATCGAAACGTCACACCGTGTGTTTTTAAACGGCGCCGCTGCTCACGTGGTTCGCTCCGTCAGAACCACAACAGGCGAGCGGAGCGGCGCCCCGCCGAGCGGCTGTCTGGTGACCCGGTAGCACTGCAGACGCTGCTCCGCCGTGCGAGTCGTCCAACTGTACAAACAACACAGCGCTCCACGACGACGGAGAAGGAGAGCCGAGATCGTGTATTAAACTGTTCAAGAGCGAGTAAGTTTGCCCTTCCGACGGAATCGTTATGAAATTAAATGTTAATACGTATGAATGCAACACATTAAGATGGGGTTAGGTGGCCGTACGTTTTAGCAGGCGTCCAGGTATCGCTTACAAATGTGTAATCTCAATTTGACCAAACAATGCTAGCTGGCCCCGGGAAACCTTGAATTGTAGGCTTGCAGAATCTGCCTCTGTGTCTCCCTGTCGAATACGGTAGTAAATCGGATGCTCGGATACTATTTACAAGGGCATATACTACCTCCCGAATCATGGGTGGCGTATGCAAATAGGAAACTGGAAATGCAAACGCAGGTATTATTGCTTTTTGCATCGCACAGGCAGTGGTGTCCGACTTCTGGCTTGTGCCACCCATACAGGTAACTCGGAGGGACATGGCGGAGGGAGGCTACGACCCCTGTGAGTGCGTCTGCACCCACGAGTACGCGATGAGACGACTCATCAACCTGGTAAGAGCTCCGACTCCGTCCACATCTGGGATCACACAAGGTTTGAGGATAGGATGGATACAAAGAGTTGAGTGGAAGCAGAAAGTCTCAAGTACCGTTTCGGTAGAATAAAGTAGATAGATTTAGAAGACCACGATGTGTTTAGAGCCAGAAACATATTTTTTATTTTTTATTCCCTTCCGGGAGTTTGAGTCATGGCTGTATTCCAACACTAGTTTATTAAGTAGGTTGCATACACAGCCTGCATATCCTGGTTTCTGGTCGCTGTTTGTTTTGTAGCCAGGCGGGCCCCAGTGGACCGTGTTCACAGGTGTTAACTTACCACTTGGGAGTGGCTCCATCTTACACTTGAGACTTCACCTGAAAAACTTTATTTTGGGCATGGAGCTTATTCTGCAGAAGGTCTTTAGTGGCGATAAGCCTGGAAGGAAACACCGTTAGAACTATGAACTATGTTGGGGATTCATTAAACTACAGCCAGCCACCAATGCATGTCATGATGGGTAGAGGATGCCAGTGCTAAATTCAAAAATGAGCTACAATCCTCAAAATGATGTGAAGGAATAAAATAGTTGCCGTCATGTCAAATGATGTGTTGCAGAGATCTTTAAGTTAGCAGCTAGCCCAGCTAGCACTGGCCCGTAACGTCCAGTACTACTACTTGTAACCTCTAGAGGTCACCCTCACTGCAGCATCCCTAGCTCTTAGTTCAACTTGAGAGAATCAGAATCAGCTTTATTGGCCTGGTTTGCGTAAACAAATAAGGAATTTGACCCTTTGCTCTCTAAGTACAACCTATTGTTTGTATAAACAAACTGAAAGACAGTACGAAATATACTGTTAAGTATACACAGCATAAATACATTAGAATTTGCAAATTGACAAAAGAATATACAATAGGATGATAGAGTCGCTGGCTAGAGGGCTTATCTAACCTCTTCATAGAATAGAAAGTGTGTAACCCAACCTGGCCTTTTTAAAGCTTGTGGAAGGACTGAAGGTTTTTCCTGGGGACTAGATGGAATAATGACTTTTGATGCTTGCTTCTCCTCCCATTCCTCTGCTTTTCTTTTACATTCTCTTTTAGCTCAGACAATCCCAGTCCTACTGTACTGACACAGAGTGCCTTCAAGAAAGTATGTTAGACAATTTATTTGACTTTGCCCATGTGGTTCTCAACTAAATTCTGTATTTGTTGATTTGCTTTCATTTTTTTCATAATGAAAGCCATTCAGGGCAGCACCAGCTGCTCTCTTAAGAGAAGTGTATTTGTATATTCCATTGTGCAAAAAGTGAAATTCTAATTTTGTGCATGTGTGGTAGTACCTGGGCCCAGTGGTTCAGTGGCAAATGGAGGAGACCTCACTCTCCCCATGGTCCTCATGGGATGGATGCTGCTGGCTCTGATCCTCTTCCTGCTCCGCCCATCCAGTCTCAGAGCTCCTCGGACCATCGGCAAACCCTCTGGGCCCTCCAACGTCAGTATAGATTCATACACATCTTGCCTCTCTCTTGTGGGTCATGAAAGGTGTATGTGAATGGACTCTGTTGTGTTTGTGTGTCTGATTGCAGAGGCACGAGAGGCACCATGACCCGGCCCCGCCTGTGGACTAGGGATACCACCAGAACCCCACCGACATAATCAGTTAACTGGACCAACCTCCTGTCCATCAATCGATTCTGCTAACCTCGCCCCCTTGGTTAATCTCTTCTTCTTTAGGGTTCTCTATTGCTTTCACCTGTTACTCTTACCCCCCCCCCCCACTCTTACACTCTCACAGGAGGTGGTTCCCTTCCAATGGGCCTGCAGTGAGAGGGAAGAGAGAGACCTCATTCAAAATGGAAATATTAAACTTTTTTTTATCAGGGACGGATTAACCTCTCTTCTGATCCATGCTCAACAATGCGGATGGATGGGTTGAGACTCTTAATATCACATTCCACTTTGAAAACCATTGCCAACAATGATGTAACGGCACAGGGGGCTGTTCTAGTTGCCTGTCTGAAAGGAGCCTTGGCGCAAGGATAAAAATGTTATCTCGGAAATTTGAGTGCTGTTTAATAGCTGCTGCTTAAAATAAGTAAAATAGTGAATGGTCCATTATCCTGGCTCACAAATTGTGGTACAGAAAACATGGAATAGAACAAGGGTCCTAGTGAATCGAAATTGGCATGCCTCCTGCAGACCAGATAAGAAATCTGTCATCAATCGACTGAATCATTGTACACCAACTATGTTAACTGAATAGAGGCCGTGTCAGTAAAGTACCCATTTTATAAGCACTTTTGTTAAAGGATGTAAATGCCTGATCGTTTGTTATTCTGCTATGTAAGGGGGTGACCATTTAAAGAATTAGAAGGCTATTGGAAAGACTCTGATTCATTGGTTGTGTCTTTGGCAGGAATGATATGAATTCAGGAGGAACATCGTTTTCCATTCCACAACACTGTCCCTTCTAATTCTTTGAATGGCACTACTTTATTTGTTTATAGAGCAGGAGTTCAATAATCCCAGTGGTTTTGTTAATTGTTCTTTAGCTAGACAAGGTAGTTGTATTAAAGACATATTGCAGTGCCAATGTAAGGTGAATAGTTTTGTTGTATAAACCAAATAGTGTGGGGAAAGGTGGCAAATTTTTGGGGCATCATTTATTAGCATTCACTAAGAAATGTATATCGAACTGTAATCTTGAAACGGTTAGGTAGTTTACTACGAAATGACTAGGCTTTGAGATCATTGCCATTTGTACAAGTTTTACTTTGGACTTTGATTTCCAATATTATAACGGGTCTGCAAGTGAACTGAAAACAACTGTACTAAATATTTGGTGCAGCTCAATTAGTCACATACAGAGTTGGACTCATCTCCGCGCCTCCTTCTGAGATGTGTTTTACTTTGAAATCTGTCTTTCTATTATGTCCTTGGTGGGGAATGCCTTGGAAAACCTGGGTATTTTTTATTGTGGAAGAGAAAGTAATAGATTGGAATGACTGCACAACCTGTGACTAAGAAAGACCTTTAACTATGCACTTTTCTTTATAAACCAATAAATAAAATGATGATAATCTAACTTCATTGTTTTGTCCGGTTTTTTATGCATATTCTTTTTATTTTTTAATTTTTTAAAATGTTTTAATCAATCATAGCATTATATTCATTAGCTGATATCATTGATGTCAACAATACTGGTCAAGTGGTAACGGATTCAAGTGGATTCATTTCTACTTAAATGTATACTACATAAGATCAAATGGTCGGTCATTGTGTTTAGACAGATTTGATGACCCTTGCTCATTTAGCGTGTTGCAAAATTAGAGACGTCGTGCTTTTATTTTGAAGCATGACGCAGTTTGCTGTGTCCGCAAATCAGAACTCGTTAGCTTCGTAAAAGTCCCTGCTGCTAGATCGCCGATCAGTAGGTCTAGGGAAGGCTACGTTGAAGGCGTCTTTACTAGGCTAGGTAACCAGAGCTAATGTTACGGTCTTTAGAATACATTTGAAGATAACAATTTGCATAAAAGCGCAGTAGGACAACATCATTGTAACATTGCCTGTGCTTTAGTTTGTTGAGCAGCGTTTACCTCGATAGGAGCTGCAGACTACGCCTTCTTCAAGTGGACTCGAGTTGGCAGAGGTAAATTAACGGTAACTTAATTCTTGACTGAAAGACTGAAGTATGCAGTGTTTGATTAAATGCATGTCCGTTTTTGTCCATCGATTTACCTTAAGGCAAATGTATGACTGCGATTTAAACATCAGGCCGGCAAAAAGCTAGATCTGTTAGTACCCCATAGGGCTGGATAAGTTGAATAGCGCCTCTGTTTTCTGCCTGGCTATACGTGGCTTACCCCGTCTACCAAGTCAAAGAGTCTTTTATCCAGGGCTCAGGGCTGACTGCCTTTTTATTCTCCTCAGGTGTGTATTCTTGTATATCTTGTATATAGATGTAATTATCTCCAAATTCTATTCAATTATTGAATTCATCACGGGCATACTTTGAACATCTACAACTTAAAAACTATTGCACAATAATTCTAAATCGGTCTTTACAGGACCCAGATAACCCTACATCCACGTTATAATGGCTTTTTTATTATACCAACGAATACACTGCTTATAAAAGCAATATAGCTGATGTTCTTTGACTTAATATGTATTCCTAGTATAAATAAAATGTAAATTTTTACTTTATCTTTTTTTTATGTATTTTATTTTGTCATTCTTTATAGATTAGAATTGGACACATCTCTCTGTATGTCTCATTCAAGCCTTTTCCCCCCCCATCTCTTCCCCAGATGTTTCAGATAAAGAAGGTTTGTTGCATTGGGGCCGGCTATGTAGGGGGTCCTACGTGCACTGTGATCGCACAAATGTGTCCCGAGATCACGGTCACTGTGGTGGATATCAATGAGTCCAGGATCAACGCCTGGAACTCTGACACGCTGCCTATATATGAGGTATGTCGCTAATGTTGAGGTCTTACAATGGTTCATGTAGCGTGTGCTAGTGTGAATGAAAAATTGAGTTCAGTCACCAACATTTATTACAATCCTGATTAGTTTGTGTTTTATTTTCCTCTGAATCCATATTTCTCATTTGACTCGGGCCACTAAAGGAATAAGGGAAAGGACCTTAAATACAGGCAGGCCTTCATTCACAGTCTGTGCGTATTTCTTAGTCACGGCTGTAATGCCCGTCGCCGTGCGTAAAACACTGAATCACCGCTCAATGGGTTCCAGATGTTTCGACTTCCCCACACGTTATTGCGCCACGGGGGCTTCCACTGTGGCTATAATCAAGTATGAAGCCGAGTGTTGACGGGGGCTTTTGTAAAGGGCAGACACACACACACGCGTCCTCGCCCCCTTGACTCAGCACCCCACCCCTCCAATGTAGCCCGGCTCACCCATGGTTCCCCTCCCTGTTTCCCCCCCCAGCCGGGTCTGAAGGAGGTGGTGGAGTCATGCAGAGGACGGAACCTCTTCTTCTCCACGGACATCGACTCGGCCATCAAGGAAGCCGACCTCGTCTTTATTTCTGTGGGTATCCGAGGCAACCCACAGACCCTCCCTCTGTGACTCACACTGCTCACACACTCACACACACTGCTTCAATTCCATAGGGCTGTGGTAGAGAGTATCCTTACTTTCTCTATCACTGTGTGGAGGGGGGTGGGGTGGGGGGGTTTACTGTTCAGTGGATGATAAGACTGCTCTGACCAGGGTGAGGTCAGCGTCCAGAATCATTGGGCTAGACCTCCCCTCAGTATCAGTGACCTCTACAACCCCCGGCGGGTCAAAACTGGACTGAAAATAGTCTTGGACTCGCCCCACACTCCACTCATTCCCCTTTCAGCCCTCCGCCATCAGGCAAAAAGGTTTTAAGAAGCGTCAGGTCTGGATCAAAACAAACAGCAGCACCTATCCTCCAGCCCCGTCCTATCCCCTAACGCTCCTCCTGCCTCCCAGGTGAACACGCCCACAAAGACCTACGGCATGGGCAAGGGCCGCGCCGCCGACCTCAAGTACATCGAGGCCTGCGCCCGGCGCATCGTGGAGATGTCCGACGGCTACAAGATCGTGACGGAGAAGAGCACGGTGCCCGTGCGCGCCGCCGAGAGCATCCGCCGCATCTTCGACGCCAACACCAAACCCAGCCTCAACCTGCAGGTGGGTGGGGGGCCTCCGGGGGGCCTTCAGTAGACTGTAGCAATACACCCTGCCACATGCCCCCCCATGCCCCCCAAGTGGCGATATATTGTTTCACTTCTTAATGACAAATGTACTGTTAAGTCGCTTTGGACAAAAGCGTCCCGGACACAAGGGGTCGTTCTTCCAGAGGTGGAAGAGCATAAACAGTCAGAGCTGTCTCCCCTCCGGGGTGAGGGAAGCCGGCTGGTTTTACCTGTCTGCCATGATTACCAAGTGCAACACATGTTTGCAGCGCCCGCCCCCCACATCCTCCCCCCCCCCCCC
>JAOPJL010000116.1:19477239-19490417 GCA_027123545.1 Trisopterus esmarkii
CACGCACGCACACACACACACACACACACACACTCTTTTGTTTGCCCTGCCCTCTCTCTCGCTCTCTCTCTTTGTGTCTCTCTCTCTCTCTCCTTTGTGTATGCATCTCCCTCTCTCCGTCTCTCTCTCTCAACCAGATGGCGATCAGCTGGCCTCATTTGGAAACCAGACAATCAAAAATTCCCACACTCTTCCCTGAGCGTGCGTGCGTGCGTGCGTGAACACACACACACACACACCAAATTCCAACAGTAACCATTCATCCAGAATAGGTTTCTGTTTAATCTGATCTGAACATACGGATCATTTTCTACGGGTTCTGGAGGTTTAGTTTTTCGATTAAAGACTTTAAGTTCTCCACCTCCCACATGAAGACATCTGGAGGGAGTGGAGGAGAGAGTTGGGGAGTAGGAGGAGAGAGGAAGGAAGAGGAGGAGAAAGAGAGCAGCCGAGAAGGAGGAGAGAGAGACGAAGTAGGAGGGGAGAGAGGAGGGAGGAGGAGGAGCCAGCATTGTGTTGCTAATGAGAAACAGGCTCCAGTGAACCAACAAAAGTTACCATGGAAACCAACAAAGAAACGGAGGGGCTCCTAGACCAGGGGGAGGGGAGGGGAAGAGTTTGAGTGTGAGTGTGAGTGTGAGAGTGAGAGTGAGGGTGAGAGTGAGTGTTACCCAGCAGCCAGCAGGGTTCTGTTCTGGGCCCGGGCGATTCTCTGGAGCGCTGGTCGGCTCAGCCCGGCTAGACTGGATCGCCGCGGCAACGGGACGAGGCTGTTATCGCTGGTGGGCTTCATCACCACGGGAGAGGGAGACGGCACGGGGGAGGGGGGCGTGGTCACGGCGGTCGCCGGGGTAACCAGCGTGGCGATGGGCACCGGCCGGTCGGAGGGCTGAGCATCCCGATGTGCCGATCGGGACGGCTTGTCGGCGGGGGCCGAAGTGAGGGCGGAGCTTGCGCTGAGGGCGGCGAGGGATTGGGCGAAGAGCTGGGCGTTCTTGCGCGGCGAGGCGGTGTTGCGGGAAATGGCCAGGCCATGCGGCAGCGGCCAATCACAGCTCTCCCGGGGGGCGTGGCCCAGCGTGGCGGAGCGTGGCAGGGCTTCAGAGGGCGGGGCGGGGGGCTTCTTGGTGCGTCGGCCCAGCGTCTGAACCCCCCCACTCTTCACACTCCAGACCAGCATGCACTGCTGGCAGTCGCAGGAGGGGGCTGGACCGTCAGGGCCGGCGGGGGGGCCGTTGGGGAAGGGGGCGTTCCCGGCACTGGAGCCGGCCACGCCCACCCCCAGCAGGGCCCCGCCCCCAAACCTGGGCGCCCCGCGGGGGAGGGGCCCAGACACCAGGGGGTAGGCCATGTCGACACGCCGCCGCACCCTCCGACACCGCCCGCTCTGCCTGTTCACCTGATGACATCACACAGGTCGGAGGTGACATCACACTCGTCAGAGACGACATCACAAACGTCAGGTGACGTCAAACAACAGAAAATGACACCCCGCCCCCCCACAACCCCCCGTGGAGAATCATAAACGTCATCACGCCGAGGTCTCGTACCTGGGTCATGGTGTGGAAGTCGATGAGCTGGGCCAGTCCCAGGGGCTCCAGGTCCAGCCCGGCCTGCTGCCGGCTGTGGGCCTTGTGGATGGCGATGGCCGCCTCCATGTCATAGGGCGTCCAGGCCCCCGTGGAGCTCTCCCACTCCCACTGCACGCCCTGCGCCGGGGCGGTGCCCGGCTCGTAGAAACACCTCCTCACAGGACGGATGGTCCCTGCCAGAGAAGGATCATAAGAGGGGGGGGGGGTGGTGAGCTGAATTGAATAAACCAATCAAGACGCATTCAATAAAGCATCTCCAGTGCACCTCTGTTTAGGCCTGGGAGAAAGACATATCACGATATAACTTGATAATATTGATCGAAATCGAACTATTGACCATTTTAACAACCAAAAAAGACTAGGAAATACCATGCTGGATTTAAACACTTCTGTTTAACACTTAATATGACCTTCATTGATAAATACTCTAATGTCGATACAACAATGAAAAACACTAATATTGTAAATAAGTATGGAACCGTGTTTGTGGAACAAACCCAGCTGCTAGATTCGGTGGTCCAGTCTCTTATCGATAGAAATTAAACCTGTTTGATATTAATATTGATCAAAAGTCTATCACGATACGATAATGGATTGTTTTATTGCCCAGGCCTACCTCAGATGAACCCGGGTCGGTTCACCGTCCGCCCTAAACAAAACACAGCAGGAGGTGCTACCATCGCTACGATACCAGAGAGCCCCCCCCCCCACCAACAGATGGCTCAGCACCCTTTCATCCGGCAGTCAGACACACAACATGACGATGGGGGAACAGGGAGCAAGAGCGAGGGAGACCAGCCGGGAGAAAGAGCAGCAGGCGGAGTACAACTGCCTTCTGTGGTTCTCAGGGTTGCTGGTTCAAGGCGCCACCCAGTGCTGTAGATCAAGGCATCACACCCACACCAGGGGGGGAGGGGGGGGGGGTTGGTTGTTTGGAAGACATTAGGACCCCTTAGTTATATCTATAGTCAACATTTCACTGTTTGAGCAGTGCTTATCACCCTTGAGGGGGACAGAGACAGACTGACTCACAGCTATACCACAAGCTACATTCCTGAGATGGCCGAAGGAGTAGTGGCATCCCTATCTGCAGCTGTGCCCCCAAAAATGATCCCTGCTTCAACACTGGAGCATGCCCACTGTTTACACTTAACTCCTCGGTTTATTCTGTTACATTATCAAAACAGTTCTAAAGATCAATTTTCACTACACTAGCAGCAACCATCAAGCCCAAAACTTTTCAATTTCCACCACACAATCACATATTCCTAAAACACTATTTCCTGTTGAGGGCTCACTTTGTTGTTATCAGCCAGGCTTTCCCAGCATGCACTGCTGTGTTGTGGTCATGTGAGGTAAAAAAAATAACCTAAAACAACCAGGCAGGTGGATCCTGAATCAAAGGCTGAATAACAACATTCAAATGAAGAGAAGTCCAGTTCAGGCCGGTAGTTCAAGCTGGCACCCTCTCCCCCCCTCTCTCTCTCTCTCTCTCTCTCTCTCTCTCAGCTGTTGCAGAACGTCTGACAAGCACTTCCCGTCTCAAAACCCTCCACCCTGTTCTTGCAGTACTTCTAAGCCCATGCCCTACAGACCTTCCAGTCTAGGTTCTACTCACACCAACCCACAGGCTTGATTCGTTCCACATCTATTCATGGCAAAAGTTATGCAAAAGCCAACCTGGTTTGTGGACCTGCATCTCCAGCCTGGCACACAATGATTATAGTCTTGCTCTGTGATTCCTCCCATAAGCTCCAAGCCAAGGTTGTTATCAAACAATGCCCATACACGGCTTCAATATCAGCCAACTCCTGGTGTTTCTGTTCCGTTCTGTTCTTCAAGCACAACATGGTTTGCCACCTATTGGTGGTAAACCTTCACCCAGTGTCCCTCAGTCTCAAACCTCCCCTCCCTTATCCTTCAAGGAACACCCAGCCCCCCCTTATCTTTCGACCTGGCTTCCCTTACCATTTCACTGTGGTGGATACTCTTGTCTATTCCTTTCACAACATTCTCTAACCATGAGGTTCTCTCGACCTTGACAGGAGAATTCCATTGTTGACGGAATATTAGTCCGTACTGGTGGCTGGTTTCCACGTTTGGACTGGCTTGTAGCAGAACAGCTGAACGATTTCCTGCTACATTCTGATTGATTAGTGGTGAGTGGGATATCCCACGGTGACAAGTCACCGTGGGAACACCATATGTTAGAGCCCAAAGAATATGGGGATCAGATCATCAGACATCAGCTTCACATCACACGAGCAAG
Source organism: Trisopterus esmarkii (assembly GCA_027123545.1). NCBI lineage: Eukaryota > Metazoa > Chordata > Actinopteri > Gadiformes > Gadidae > Trisopterus > Trisopterus esmarkii. Next base: position 19,481,101 of record JAOPJL010000116.1, read on the forward strand.
ATGATCAGTTGTGCAAATATCCAGTCTTTGTTCTAGGGTAGCAGCACACAGGCTAACGGCATTAGCCTGAGATTATTGGTAATTTGCCACCGACAGCGCATTTAACAATAAGCACTGTTTGTATGGTTAGGACAGCCGCCATGGAAGAGCCACAAACTCCCAATCTCTTCTTGGGGAATCCACCCATTTCTGCCACATGTGAACACCACTGCAGCCTCCTGGAGATGTCAGACTAGGCCGTTAGACAGGGACTAGGCCAGCTGCTGGTCCATCAAAGCCTCCGGGAGCCAGGACATACTGAGCTCCATTAATACAGAAATATGTTCAAAATAAAAGTCATGGGGGAACTCCAACACAAACCATTGAGCAAACAAGAAACCAGTGCACAAACAACACATAATACACACCAGACAAATACTCTCCATTGGAGACTCCAACCAAGTTATGTACTTTATGTAGCACTCGTACCCGTGTCTTGTCTGAACTGGTGCATTGACTGGATGTCGATGATGTATGGCGAGAGCCGGCTGTCCACCTGGCCGAGCACCACGCTTCCTCCTCTGGGGTCGCTGTTCCGTATGGCCGCTTCGATGTGGTGGGACACGGCGGGGCCATAGGGCCGCCAGCGGCCGTGCTCGTTCAGCCATTCCCATACGACCACGGCGGGGGCCAGCAGCATATTGTTATAGGCCCTGGAGAGAAGGACGTTTTAGTAAGATGTAGGCTACTGTTTATCACAGACGGAAACCTCGACTGTTACGAAATAACTTTCTGTAAGTAGAGGTACACAATTAGCACACGGCAAAATAATGTTAAACTTTCCCAACAATGAAACAATATGAGATAACATTTGTTGGTGGATTCATGATAATCTGGTCTATTTTTACTCGGTACAAGCACGCAGGGTCTTACATTTAACCAGGTAGTGCTATGGAGCGAAGAGGGCGATACATTTGCAAAAAAAGATCCATAGATCCTGCATTGGTCGCGGGGTAAATCTCAGTCGTCGACGTCGTTGTTGTTGTTATGGGGTCGGCTGAAGAACAATCATCTATGCACCGCGATCGGTACCTCGTCCCACAGAAAACGTGTATCTTTTCACCCCCGATCGTTGGTACATTGTTCCGCTTAGGGTCTAACGCCTTAAAGCCGTTTCTGACCTCCTCCCCAGCGCTCGCCGCAAGGCACTTAGGAAACGCGGAGACTCGGGCTGTGTCGGTTAGTCGGGGCGTAGCAAGTTGGGAAAAGTTGAGAAAGTAGTGAGCTACAGCAGTACGTTTACACACTCCCAGGAGTCCCGATGACAGCCAAGGCGAGAGTTCACTGGAGGAACAGGTCGACCAAGTTAGGAAAAACTTCTTTACAAATAACGAGCCTCCGTTGCCCTTGAGCGCTATCGCTAAACAAAAAAAACAAAACACCAACTGCGACCCGTTCACATGTGTTTCGTGTTCCTGGTTTATCGGGACAGCCCAGCCGTCTTGTAATCACTAGTTGCTGAGTACATATCCTCTATTTACGGTTTCGACGTTTATTTTCGTTGTGTTGACTATTCCCACAAACTTACACCGGGGGGTTTCCGTGGAGAACTTGAATCGGGCAATGTGCATTTAATTAAAACTATAAATGATAACACTTACCCGATGATAGGGGTCCAGTGGTGTAATGTCGAGATTCCCTTCCTCGTCCAAAACGACTTTTAGTGTGAATTATATCCCATCGTGGCTGTTCCCCGACGGGTCCCAAGATCAGCCCTCTTCCACCGATTTCTTTGTCCGCGCGGCACTAGTCCACAAACCGCATACGGGACAGAAACCCCCGGACCCGGCGCTAAGTGTGGACGCTCGGGAGACGGTTCTTACGACTCTCCGCCCGGAACCGACTTTTCCAAAATATCATTTTTTTTGTTGCACTTTCTGGCTCAACTCGTGGCGTCCGTCTCGACCAGGCAGCGCTCAGTGTATTTTGTGTTGAACTAGTCCTCCTCACCGCCGGGCACTTACCATGGCCATCCCCCACCCGCATTCACACAAGGGGACAATACACCTCAACCCCATTCTGTCGTGGGCGAAATGGTAGGCCTGCAGGACCAACGAGGGCGATGTTTAAACGATGGTGTGTGACTGTTGAGAAATCAATACAGTTTCTTTCATTGAACTTCCCAGTAGTATGAACTTCCTACATTCACATACACTTAAACGAAGTTACTATTTAATGCTTTCAACCGACCGAAACTGTTAAGGGAGGTTTGAGGAGCTATGCTGCCGCCCCGTGTTTCATCATGGATGTGTTGTGTTTCAGTGTTCATGCTTCGAAATTGTTTCGCCAGGTGGCGCTGTTGCTATATATACACCCAATACCCATGTCAAATTTTCCAAACGGAGGATTATGCATTGTGGAGGTTGTGTTTTTGAGCATTTTTGTGTTTCTTGGTTGCATTGTTACGCATAATAATTGATTGTGTTATGCAATGACAGTAATTGATAACGCGCTATTTCGATTATCAGTAAGTCTAAGTAGATATTTAGCTAGGATGCCACCATCCAAAGGCTCCATAGCTCAGGGGTTAGAGCACTGGTCTTGTAAACCAGGGGTCGCGAGTTCAAATCTCGCTGGGGCCTAATCATCATTTTGGATTTTGTAGTACATCGCTGAAAGAAAGACGCTCGGAAAGGAATTTTATCAAGAAAGTCTGCTTTTATATACATCGTGGTTATTGCTATCGTGCTGCAGCCGTTTTCTGTGGTTTCTGGCTGAAACAATATCACTGACTTAAACCTTATTAACGTTCCAACTATGTTATGTTACATTTAACATTGGAGTGATTTAGGGTAGCATGTGATCTCAAATGATGGGGGCTCGATATGGGGCCTTATAGCGAAGTAATACGTATAGGCCTACTAGGCCACGACAAGTACAAGAATGAAGCTATTATTTACCAATATATTTTTAAGCAATGAATCAAACATACCGTTCGGTAAACTATGGACTGTAGCAATAAGTAAACTATGAAGCGTTTACTTAACTTAACTTAATGAATATCTTTAGTATATCTAGGTTGGGTTCCTATACTACGAGGCATTCAGACGGTATCAGAGCCCGGATAGCTCAGTCGGTAGAGCATCAGACTTTTAATCTGAGGGTCCAGGGTTCAAGTCCCTGTTCGGGCGATAGTCTTTTCGTAAGTTTCACACTCAGATCGAACTACAATTTATAGACGCTATATTTAAACGACAGGCATTTTGTTGGAAATTCATCGAGTTCAACGACCTAGCAATATGTTCACCAATCATGCTTCATATTCCATTCCTTCTCAATATGTTGACCAAGATCCCCCGTCCAATTTGTTATTCCGTTTCTTACCTACCGCCCAATCACGGACAGGTGAAGCGTTAAGAAGACCGTAGCAGTATCAACGCTAGAAAGCATGTGGTTAAAGCTTCGGAAAACTACATTACACTACAAGGTAACTATTTGATTCACATTGTTATATGTTTAACATTTAACACAACTTAAATAAAATCTTGGAAATTATCGAAATTGTAAATTCGCTAGCTCGTTAGCTAATGTATATTCGTAGTAATTCATCCAAAAGTTCGACGGCCAAAGTTAAAATGTGATGTATCGTAATTTCTTCGGTTGTCACTTCACTAACTTTGGTTAACTTACTGGCATGTTAGCATCAGTGTAATTTTACTAACTTTGGTTAATTTATTGTTAACTTAGTGGCGTGTTAACATCAGTACAGTATTCAACATATTAGCAACAGTAGCCCGATAGTCACCACACGACGAAAATAACGCCAATTAATAATTTACCTGTTAAATCGGGCATGGTTGATTGACGAGGGGTTATTTGTTTCGTAAGTATGGTTTGGATTGTTAATTGTCATCGATAAACGACTATGATATTATTATACCTTCACCGTGAACCTGTGTAAGGTAATGTATGGCAGGCAAAGTGGTACAACCGCTACAAGAAGGTCATCTTTGTCCCATAAGTAAACCAACACTTCAGAATAAACCGATCGTGTCTGTAAGTAAATCATGCATTTGAATTGATTACAGATTGAGAAATGTCCCACGCTAATATGTGGGCAGACCTCACTCTTCACCAGGGAGCAGACATGTACCTGTGGCTATCATCCCCGGCAGGTAATATTGAGAGTCTAGGTGAAATGTGGACAAAATCCCATAATGAATAATATGATTGGTAATAATGCTTGTTTCATGGGTTTGTCTTTCTCAGTCTGTGAGTGGTCCTGCAGCATCCATGCCAGCTGATTCTGCCCTGGCCCCTGCAGCTACCGTAGCCTCCGCCTCAGTTGTGCCTGCACAGAGGCCTGAGAGGCCAGCATTGATGCTGTCAATGGTGAATATTTCCATATCACATTAATGACCATGTTATTCACCTGGTTTACCATCATCAACTCATCTCAGATCTGTGCGTTTGCATCTCTTTCATTATTATCATTGGTGTGTATTAGGTTATTTTTTTATTTTTTTGTTTATGTAGGTTGCATCAGATAGGAGTCTTGCTCCTCCTGGTCCTGTCCCTGCACCTCCTGGTCCCCTCCCTGCTCCTCCTGTTCCTGTCCCTACCCCTCCTTGTACTGCTTCATTTCTAGGTCCGGCTCCAGATCAGTTCTGGTTGCCACTGGTGAGCCTTAAACCAGTAACTTTCTGATCCATTCCATGGCTGAATAGTGGCGAAAAGAACTCCATACAAAACAGGCAAAAGTCTGATTTTTTTAAATTCATTCTAATGACTAACAATTTCATTGGAGACAACTTTTGGAATAACAATTTAATAGGAGGCAACTTTTAAAATAAGCCTTAATTCTCTTTTCCCCTCACCTTTTCCCACATTTCTCGTTTTTTCCTGTCTTTTTCATCCCTTTCTTCTTCCCGCCTTCTCCCCTTTTCCTCTTTCTGCCTCCCAGTATTATTCCCCAGTATTGGATCCATATTGAATTTCTAGAGGCTTAAACATTTAGTTTTTTATTCATCGAGTAATTCATCGAGAATTTGCCATGTTTATAACTAAACGATAATAAACATGGCGAATTAAATTAAAAGGATAATCGCCCAACGTGGGGCTCGAACCCACGACCCTGAGATTAAGAGTCTCATGCTCTACCGACTGAGCTAGCCGGGCGGTATTCGGATTTGTGACAGAGACATTTTTTATTCCTGGAAAGGATTATAGAACATCTCATGATATATTTGTGTATATAGATCACTTTAAACTCATTAAATGTATAGATTCGCTCACTGGTCTCTCAAACCGAAGATATTTATATACCTTCACGACACACTGCATGCTTATCATATTCTTGCATAACTGCAATGTTGGCACGCACACGTAATACTTGCGATATATATAGTTACCCTAGGCTAACCCTATATATATATATATATATAGATATATATATATCTATATATATATCTATATATATATATATATAATTCGATTTGCGGGGCTCTGGTCTTCAGAGATGTGTACTAAAGTCTGCAAGTTGTCAATGTAACGTGGAATAATTTGACCTACTTATCTCTACCATGTCGAATTTAAGTCAAAGTTTAACTCTATAAGGCCAATGAATTGTGTGTTACTTCGGAAGATGGGTCTGTCAGTATTTTGCGTTTCATACGTAGAGAAAAGGGTGGAAAAACTACACAATGCTATGTTTTACTGAGTAGACAACCCGTGCACAAATTAAGGAGCGAATGGATAAAGAAAATCAATAACCGTTGTAATGTAAGTAATGGTATATATGTTCCTACAATCCAAACCAAAAATATAAATTGGATTGGAGTAAAATTGGCTTTTAATCATTGACAAAAAGTTAGGGTGGGGGCGCCAAGGAAAGTTTGCGCAGGGCTCCAGAATCAGATTTGCTCGGAGGGTCAAGCCCTGAGCAAGGTGGCTGTTCTTTGGTTTTATTTCCTGTACAACACTTGAGGCAAACCCTGTATACAATCGCTGGATGGTCTTCCCTTAAATATCGATACCATATACCGTCTACTGCCACTGAAAAAAAAAAACTACTGTACAAAACAGTAGCTAACATACTGCTTATAAAGTCGCTTACTCGCTTGTTGTTCGACTGGGGCGGCCGTTTAAAGACACAGTACTGGCAGAGCTTTTCCAAAGCCAACGAGTTCACTGGGATAATAATGTGAGACCAGGATCAATCCAATCTTCGCTACTGGAAGTTAGACGCAAATACAGTTCATGGTTTGGGTGGGGGTTGACTCACAGCAGCACGATAAGGAGTAGAGGTGAGTGCTGGCGGATCACCGGGTGTCTCTACACAGGCACTGTGCTAACCGAGCGGTTTCGTTGTGGTGCCAGCTGTCAATCTCTTTCACGTGATCTCAGGTAACATGATTTATTTTCAAATTGTTAATCCAATTTAGTATTTTTTTCTTTAACAAAAATCCTTTCATGGCCGAAAGACAATCCTATATGGACCCAAACAAAGTCGAATTATGACGCGAGTTGTCCCAACTTCTAACCTCTCACGCTTGATGTTTGGGTAGCGTTAGCAGTTAGCAGCATGCCCGGGGACGCTAGCAATAGCCGTTAGCTTGGAGCTGTCAGCTCGACCAAACCTAATGGGCTTGTAGCGGATCCTGATCTCCACAGGGATACAATGAATTACAATCAATACCGCTATTAATGCTAGCAGTCGGATCATGTAAAGGCCTCGGGTAACCCTATCTGATAAGGTACGTTCACGTCATGTGGGACGTGGAAAAAGTGTCGGGGTTCCCCTCTATACAACTCTCGATGGTTCGGTACAGTGCTTGACATACCACCACCAGATGAATGCCACTGCTTTAGGTTTTCTAATTGTTGATTTGTGTGAGTGGTAAAGCCTTCATTCAATTACGACACACTGTCATTGATCAGCGGGCGTATGCTGACGTGTGGTTTACATGTTTTGTTTGCTTTTGTAATATTATTTACCAACTAGTCGGATTTTCCGGCACATTTCTGGAAGACACCAAATTACTATTTGTAATTCACAACCAGGTGCATTTTGGTGTAGACGTCGTTGACACGTCGGAAGTTGGTAATAAACGCTAACTCCCATATGTCTTGGACGCAGCGTTAGTTTGCTTTCATTCCCTCCCTCAACCAACTAATTTGCTATGTTAAATTATTCATCGCTTCGGTTTCAGCTTTTCCAGTTGTCGTGGACTTCTTAGTATCATGCTGCAGTTTAAATCTCAGACAGGTCTATCGCTATCTGTGTTCTAATAACCCACAGCCTCATAAGGTTGTGGCTCTGTTGACTAGTCTGTCAACAGAACACTATTTCAGTTATCGCGTGACTAGATTGAATGTTTTTAATAGTGGCCCATGAATTTGTACTTGACTGTATGATGAGTGAATAATACAGTTGTAATAACTTCTACGTCATTAACTTCAAATTTCACATATTCCTATTCTTCCCGAATGTTACTTTCAAACGTAACGCTCACTGACGTTTTTCTGAACTAATATCCTGAGCTAATATGTGACGCTAAGGGTTGAGGACAACCTACTCTCATAATAAACTATATAAATGCATCAATAAACAATAAAAGATAATCTTACATGTTTTATTTATACTCTCATTTTAAACTAACCTCTTTCTACTTATGGTCTATTAAACTACTATCTCAAGGGAGATGCTATAGGTGTCCTGATGTCTGCATGTGGGATTTAGCCACAGTACAATGCAGTCATACTGTGTCAACATGTACAACCGTACAAACCCTGCAATTTAATGTGTGACTGTCTTTCAGCATGGCCAGCATGTTCGACATTGACATAGAGACGGAAGATGTCAGCGAGGCAGAGGTGCGTTGCTAGGGTGGAGATGCATGATGCACAGGGTTCCTGGGGACTTCCACCTTCTGTCTCTTGAAAGTTCTAATTTCAGTCAAACACTTGCTGTGCTCTGTTTGTCAGCTTACGTTCGGAATGTTGAAAGAATTTAATTTATTTATTTTCAAAAGTTTACTGATGGCTGGCTGATTTCGGGATTTGTTATTCCACTGGTTTGTAGGATGAGGTGTGTGACTTCACCGTTGCAGAGACAGACATGTAAGTCCAATTGACTGCACACAATCTCAGCTTCTGTACATGTTGTATTGTTAACAAATTGGACTGTTTGTAAGTATAGGGTTTATTAAAGTTAAATGTTATGAAATGAAAAGTGCAGCACAATGACATCTGCATTATGACTAATGTTTACCATGTAACAATACGGAATATTTGGGCAGGGCTTAACAGTGTGCCATTAACTCTGCTTTCATCCTGCCTCCTCATATTAGTGTCCAGACGGAAGAGGTGGAGCTGACCAGTGCCACCGTCAACCGAGACAGCGAGCGAGTCGGGCCTGAGTGCTTTGAGCTTCTCACCGTCCTTGGGAAGGGGGGCTATGGCAAGGTGTGTGTGTGTGTCTGTCTGTCTGTGTCTGTGTCTGTGTCTGTGTGTGCAGCTCACAGCTTCCTGGATCACAACCCATTGTGGGGTCAGACCCATCGTTTTAATTTAAAACTAAAATAAAACTGCACAGAGGGGCTTTTCTCCGATTTTGGATTTTGTTCTTGCCTTACCTCCAACTGGATTCAACCAGATTGAAGAAAACACTACCGTCACTAATTGGCTCGAGGTTTTTGAGCAAAATATTTGGAGATCAACGACTGCTGAGCCGAGCCCAGAGTGATGTTCATAAATTAACCCGGAAGCCTGACCCTCGTACAAAGAGTCTTTACAATTAGTGGTTGGCTTGAGAATGTTTGTACAAGCGGTAGAATGTATAGAGAAACGACCAGATGGAAACTACAAACTTAACCAATAAATGCCTTTGACCACTCAGATCAGATGAATTAGACTAAGATGCCCATCAATAATTGATCAGATGAAGTAGACTATGCTGCCTATAACTCATTGATCAGATGAAGTAGACTATGCTGCCTATAACTCATTGATCAGATGAAGTAGACTATGCTGCGTATAACTCATTAATCAGATGACGTAGACTATACTGCTCATATCACTCATATCATCATTTGAGGATAAATGTTAAGTTTCTCTCCAGGTGTTCCAGGTTCGCAAAGTCCAGGGGGGACAAACAGGGAAGATCTTCGCCATGAAGGTCCTAAGAAAGGTGCCGTGGTACAGGTTCTTCACGAACCAGCTCCTCACTCACTCACTCACTCACTCACTCACTCACTCACTCACTCACTCACTCACTCACTCACTCACTCACTCAATCACTCACTCACTCACTCACTCACTCACTCACTCACTCACTC